>JAGDYQ010000128.1:2810252-2889592 GCA_021962125.1 Bulinus truncatus | reverse complement strand
TCTGATCTGGTTACAGAATTGGGTTATTTACTGATTTTTTTCTGCAACTGGCTTTTGAAATGCTGAGATTTACGTTGAAATGTAATGCATTTAGGTGTTTGTGTTCATAATGTAATCGTATATTTTTAACGCCATTAATTGCACGCTTTAATTGCAGCAAATCAACAGCCCTATATATAAAATTTAACTCGGTATCACAATTAATTTCTGAGAATATACAACCGCTATCACTGTACAGATATTGTGCATAGCCTAGTTTAGACCATGTCTAGGTACTGTCTAGACACTAATTATGGGTGTCATGTATATGGAAATATTAGTGCGGTTGCTGTAGACGTGACAAGCAAGATGCTGTTTTATCCAAATGCGATACAAAATTATGTGCAAAAAAAATGATACACAATTTCACAAAGCATCTCGTTATTTTTATCTAATTAGAACCGGGTTCATTATGCACTTGTTTTTTTTTTGCCTTCAACAATACACTCGTTGTACCTCCACCAATATACTACAATATATAATGTAAACTAGTGAATGAAACTTTTCTGTTTTTTTACATCGACCGGAAAGGGAGCAGGGGAGGGGATTACTTGTCTTCACTTTATATTATAGGTGGGGCTTTGTCTCGAATTACCTGGGGGTTAGGGTGTGGGCGAAATGCAACAGATTGGGGTGTTGGATCTACTTAATAACTCAATGGGACCATAACTTTAAAATGTTGGAGAGAAATTCTGTGTACTTTTCGTTTTTGGTGGACTTTTTCATCACTTTGGTAAAATCAACGCATTTGGGTGTTGCGTTAAAAATTTTAATCGCAAAATTATTTTGTATCTGCGTTAATCGCAAATTAACGTGGTTTAATCAGTTAACCTAATATATATATATATATATATATATATATATATATATATATATATATATATATATATATATACTTAGGGCTCGCCAGATGTAATTTAAACTTAATTACCAAATATTCAACTATGACCCACTGGTATAGGTACTAGTATATAAACAACACAACTCTTAGGAGTGTACTTCACAACACTGATTTAATGCCCTATGATACAAATTTAGTGAAATACTATTTTACAAGTCTAACTATTCAAGTCTACTCTAAGTATTCGTGCCCGCCTTTCTAAGTATTCGTGGCCGCCTTTATATAAGCTGGAGGGGTGCGAGTGGGACAGTAGATAGCGAGACAGTAGATAATTCGTGTGTAAAGGGGGGGGGACTTAGTCCGTGCGTGGGCGGGGAGGTGGGAAATCTAGCATGAGTCATTAGGGTACAGGAGACAGTAGATAATGGGACAGTAGTAGATAGTCCGTGTGCAAAGGCAGCGAGAGCTGATAGAAATAACTTTTAACTAGTATGGAAGGGGTTAAGTTTGACACGTTACATGGGGGGGGGGAGAGGTGCGGTGAATTCTTGACGTAACATATCCATGGCCTTGCGTTACATTCCATGGTCAACTGATGAGGAGAGAGAGGGTCCGTATTGGCGGGGTAAATTTAAATTGGCAGTGGAGGTGGAAACGGGGAGGGGAGGGTAAATTCTAGATGCAACATTTCTGACCATGACCCTGGGTTATGTTCCATGGTCAGCTGATGAGTCACTCGATACTGCCGGGAGGTGCGTGTGCAAAAGGGGGGGGTAACTTCTAAACGTAACATAGGGATTAAATTTATGTAGATGACAATGTATTAAAATCGCTATTGTTTTTTTTGCAAATAGTGGCAATAGTGAAGTATCGGTATAGAGTATCGAATTTTTTTGTTTAAATTGTATCGGCGATACACAAATCAATACTTGATACAAAAACGTTCGGCAATACAGCAACCAATACAAAAAAGTATCGCCGATACTGTATTGGCCGATACCGATACTTCAATACTAACAACCCTGAATATAAGTCATCAAAATAATAGAATTACTTAACGTTGAAAGTTGACAATGACAACAGCAGGTACTGGTGTTGGTGGAGTAAGTGGACGCCCAAAATCGAGTGATGTCTGGGATTATTTCACGTACCGTATTGATTTAAACAAAAGTGAATGTTTGGTGACCAACAACGGTAAGAAATGCGAAAGACTACTCATGGGAAGGAATCCCACAAACCTAAAACGGCATTTAAAAGCTTGCCACAAGAAAGAAAATGATGCCATGGAAGGGAAAGAGAAGACTAAAGTAGCGGCAGCACCCAGAAAATCAACCAAGTTTCCAGCTTTCAACTCTTCTGCCTCAAGGAAAATTACCGACATGTTTGGTAATAAACTCAAATATTCTGCACAGTCTGCTGAAAATGTTTCCAGAATGCAAGCTCTAACGCGATTCATAGCGAAAACTGGTGTTTCCACGTCGCTGGTAAGTAATAATGTATTATTTATTTCTTAGTAGTTACTACTTCTTAGAACCTATAAACAAAAAATCACACAAAGACACATGTGACTTATACATGTAGTATCATAACCTTATGAATATTAAATTGTAAAACAAAAATGTTTCATTGTAATTTAATGTATATTAATATGGTCAGGCGTATCACTGTAATTTTATTATGGGACAGGACAGGGCTTGAGAAAAATAATTGTTAGCGTACTTAAAACAGTTAAAACTATTACACATGGCAGCTAAAATAGCAAAACTGCAAAATGTTATTCATTTCATTGAATTAATATAAGAATAAATAAAAATGGCTGTATGTTGCTACATAATAATTAATACGCAATTATAAAATGTATATTGTAAAATAATTACAATAATGAAAGAATGCAACGTACATGTACAGGTCGAGCATGAGGCATTCAGAGAGTTCTGCCAGGCAATGGATCCGAAGTTTCAAGTACCAGGTCGTACAGCTATACAAACGGCTTTAAAATCGGCGTGTGAAGAACTCGAAAAGAAAGTTAAAGAGAATATTCAACATGCACAGCGTCTTACCCTTTGCTTGGATATTTGGTCAAAAAGGGGTCTGACGGCAGCGTTCCTAGGTATTTCGGCTTGTTGGTACAATCCAGTTATACAACAAGGTGAACATTTAACACTGAATGTGTTTACTGTTAGTCATCCTCATACAGGTGATATGATTGCTGCTAAAGTTAGCGATTGCTTCGAAAAATGGGGTATAAAAACTAGCCAAGTCATGCTAGTTATTACGGACAATGGAGCTAACATGATAAAAGCTTTTAAAACCATGTTTGTTGATAAATGCGAAACTGGCACTGGCACTGATTCTGATGAGGAAGAAGATGATGAGGTTGACAATATTAATGTAGATGAAGACTATGAGGATGCAAGGGCAGAAATGACTGTTGATGGTCACTATTTGAAATGAAACGCATGGCATGTATGCCTCATACTATGCAGCTAGTTGTTAATGAGATGTCAAAGTGTGCTGCCATAAAACCGTTACTTGATTCAGCGAGGCGTATGGTTGAAAAGTTTAGAAAATCATCTGTTGCAACCCAAAAGCTTGTGTTGAAGAGCAAGAAAACTGTTATTGCAGATTGTCCCACAAGGTGGTCAAGCACATTCCTTCTACTGAAGCGACTAATTGAACTGAAGGTTAGTGTGAATGCAGTAGCGGAAGAAATGGAATGGGACACTCTTCTTTCAAGTGAATGGCAAAAAATAGAACAGTTACTGAAGCTTCTGCAACCATTTGCCGAACATACACGTTTACTCGAAGGCGATAAAGTTGTTATGTCTTCAGTAATTCCAGCACTTATGGACATAGAATATCATCTTCTTGAAGCACAGTCTGATCAAGCTCTGGACGCATCACTAATAGAGCTAGCAGTCACCCTTTTGGATGGCTTGAGGCGACGATTTGAGTTTGCGTTGGAACCAGTGTCTGAAATTTTTGAACCTATACCTTCTGCAGCTTGTCTGCTTGATCCTACAACTGTGTCAGCACTGTTCATTTCAAGAAAAGAGCATCTTCTAAATGCAGCAAAAAAGTTTGTGTTGCGAGAAGTAACTGCCTCAGCAGCAGCAGCCGCAGTCGGTGCACAGCCTGGTCAAGTGATTTCAGCTGCTGGTCAGCCTATCCCTAACCAAAATATCACTGCAACTGCGTCTCCTGATAGCGTTGGTTCAACAGCCCTGACTATGCCTGGACCTCCTCTCAAGCGCTTCAGATCCCTGACGCAACATATTGCGAACACCACACTCATCACTAATATTATTTCTGCAGTTCGTGGGCCTGAAGACGAACTGGCAGATTATTTGTTGCACTATCAAGAAGCTGCCATAGCAGTCAGTGAGGATGGCAATGGTTTAAGCTATTGGCAATCACAGAACGTTCAAAAAATGTTTCCGTTGCTTGCACCATTGGCTTTAGATATATTGAATGCACCAGCTTCGGAGGCTTACGTGGAGAGAATTTTTTCTCTCTGTGGTGATTTTACAACCGGGAAAAGAAACAGGACTAATCAGAGTCTTGAAAAACGGGTCTTTCTCAAGCTGAACAGTCATTTGTTTTGACGTTTACTCTTCACTCTTCAAGTAAACTGTTGTTACTTAGGTTAGTTATTTCGTAAACTGTTGTTACTTAGTTTAGTTATTTCAGAGTTCTAGGTCTTAGAATAAACACGTTTGTTTTAATTTTGACTTACGTTTTCGGTTTCTTATTGTTATTACGTTTTTAGTTGTTTTTTTGTACATGCACTGCAAGTCTGCTAGTCTACAACATAGTCAAAAATTTAGTCATGGTATTGGCACATAAAACAATGTGATAGTGTAACTTATAATGTGACAATGAAGTGAAATGACTCAGTTTCAGTACACTGAGCTGTCATCTATGTGACTACTATTATTATGCTTCAATCTGTTTCAACAATTGGTCATGAACAATGATGTTAATTGTTATTGGTGTTTACAAGACTAAAACTAAAAGTGAAACTAAAATACATAAGACGAAAACTAAAACTCTGGTGTTTTAGTCGACGAAAACTAAAACGAAAACTAAAATTGGGCCTAAAACTAAAACTAGACTAAAACTAAAATTATTACAGAAAAAACGAAATAAAAACTGAAACTAAAATAGGACCTGGGACTAAAACAACACTACTACGCGGATGAAACATGAGGCAAAGAAGATGGAGTTTAGTGCCAGTAATGACAGTGACACAGAGGATAAAAGCACCGATGGTTGTGATCCCGATGATCCTGATGAACTCCCCGAACCACCTGAAGTGTCTACTAAACCAGTGAGGATCGTCCGATCCACAAATATTGTGAGTCCAGTTTTGGCAGCTGCATTAGACAGAAGTAAAGTCAGTGACAGCGACGCAGTTTACATAATTACAACAGCAGCAGACTCACTTGGCCACAGTACTGCAGCTCTGGCAATTAACAAGGAATCAGTCAGACGTAGTCGACGTAAACATCGTGAAGCAGCAGCTACGGATATTCATGCATCGTTTCATCCAAACTGTCCGTTAACTGTACACTGGAATGGAAAAATGTTGCCTGCATTAACATCAAAAGAGTTAGTTGATCGTCTTGCTGTTCTGGTATTCGGTGATGGTACAATGAAGTTGCTGGGAGTACCAACATTGACTAATGGAACTGGAGAGGCCGAGGCAACTGCCGTGTTTAATCTAATTCAAGAATGGAACATTGCTGATAACATCAAGTTCACGTGTTTCGACACTACGGTCAGTAACACTGGCATAAATGCAGGTACCTGCATTCTTCTGGAGAAGAAACTTGGCCGATAATTCATTAGCTTAGCATGCAGGCGCCACATAATGGAATTCATTGTGGCAAAGGTGTTTGATCTAGTGGACCAAATATCAAGTTATTCCAGATATTGCGTGAATGTTCAGGCTCAATTGACACATCGATGTATGCAAGTGCAATGGATGTAGATTAATTGCAGTGGTTCTCAATCCAGTTCGGGATGAACTCATTCACTTCATTCAGCATCAGCTGACAGTGTTTAAGCCCAGAGATGATTATCGTGAGCTTCCGCAACTGTCACTTTTTTTTTTAAGTGCAGCTTGTGGTGCAGATGAAAAGATTTAGGCTCCTGGAGTTTATCACCGGCCCGGTGCATGGCAAAACTGATTTACAGCCGTAAGATTTCATTTTGCGTTCTCAGTTCCAACTTACTGCACGTGAATTGTCATAACTGGGTCACTTCAACACCTTCATACTTAAGGTCTACCTGAATTCGTGATTTACATTACCAGCTGCTACATCTTCTCCCCGTAGAGATTTGCAGCAAATTCAACAATTGGAGAATTACAAGGAAACAAATGACACCGTTGCCAAAGCAGCAATAAAATCATTCTCTGGACACTTGTGGTACTTGAGTAAAATTCTGATAGGTTTTTGCATTTTTTGACAATGATGTTTCATCTGAAATGAAGTTAGTTTTGGTTGCAGCACTTAACAAGATAACAACAGATCATCCTCACAGAATAGCCTTCTGTCCAACATTACAACAAAATAAACTTTCTGATTTTGTATCGCAACACACCAGGAAATGTTTCACAGCTTTGAACATGCCACAAGATTTTCTGACCATGAAATCAGACACATGGGCCACTGATAACAACTACATTGTTGGTCAGAAGAAAGTTGCGAGTTTGAAAGTCGTCAATGATGCAGCCTAGCGCTGAGTGGCCCTGAGCCAAGCATTCAATGGAGTACTAACCAATCATAAGGAACAGAAACAGTTTTTGTTACAAGTAGTAGAGAAACACCGTCGTGACTTTCCTAATGCTAACAAGTCCTCCCTAACTGTCCCAGCCGCAGCTAGAATATCATTACTTGGACTTGAAGACATGTAATTAGTGAATAGTGATCTTTCAGTCTAAACTATGTTGAATTGACTCTTTATGTTTATTAGCTGAAGGTTATTATTACCGTATGGTAATGTCGAGAAACAATGATTATTGCAAAACTTTGACACTGTTTAGCTACCAATAAATATTATCAGAATACATTCAAATTTTGCCAATTTTATTCTTATAACATTACTAACACATTTTGGGGGTGGCAGTATAAAAACTCAGAAATTTTATTTTGAGTGGCACCCTAGTATATATATATATATATCAGAGGCGTAGTGAGGGGTGGGCAAATGGGGGCATCATGACCCGGGCGCTACCAACAAAAGGGCACCAAATGGTAAATTTTACATATAATATTAAATGGTTTTCAAAACGAGGGAAGCTAAAAAGACATTAAAAAGTAATTGTGCCCTGGGTGCGAGTTAAGCCCACTAAGTCACTGATATATATACACATTATAATTGCTGTTCAATTATTAGTTCTAATTGAAGTTAGGTTCATAGTTTTATAAAAAAAAAACAATCGAAAGTAAATATCATTTATAGCTTCTAATTTTTAGTGTGCATCCAGCGCATTCAATTCTTTACAGACTGGGTGAGATCAACGGAAGGAAGTTATGTTTTAAGGTAGAGTGAAATATGGTATATATGCCGTTGATTGAAGAAACTACTGTGTCATCCATAGGCAAACTACAATACGCTGGCCAACGCGCTTATACTAAAATGTAAACATTGACGTCAACTGACAAAATATTTCATTCTTTGTACATGAGTTCTACTAGAAATGTTAATCAACAAATACAATGCAGATTTTTTTAGCGAAAAGCAAGGCACATCTCTGTAAACCTATTGTGTTGATTGGAATATGTTCTTTTTAATAATGTAGTGTACGCTGTTATTTCATCCCTTAATGTAAAATGTCATAAGTTTGATGTACTACTAAAAAGTGCAGTGATCGTAGTGTATAATGTGCACAGATGACATATAAGAACTGCTATGTATAAAAATGATGTCACATGATATTACCTGCCCCCCCCCTGTTATTGCCTGGCCCCCTCCTGTAGAATTTTCACGCTACGGGGCTGCGTGGCACAATATCACATGTGTGATATCCTGCAGATCGTAACGCCTGTCACCAGACACCACAGTAATATCCAAACTTCAAAGCAGGAAACATCTCCATAGGTTTTTAAGTCACATGTCATGGCAATCTTCTATTGTTTGGTGTTGTGTCATGATGTGTATTACTTGTCACACACTTGACATCATAAGGATACCGCCATATATACTAATATACACGTGACGCAATACCATATGTTTTATACGCATACACATTATGTTGCTAATCACCAAACACTGGATGTCGTCAGTAATAATGTCACACGAAATTGATCTTGTATTGTTTGGTTGGTCATGTATTCAGTGGCGGACTACAGTGGCTGGGGAGCCGGAGTCGATGTCGGCACTTTTTATCCGATGTCGGTGTCGGCACTTTTTGTCTGGTGCCGGCGTTATAGTACTTTGTCAGGAATCGGTGTTGTTCGGCGTTGTCGGCGCAAAAAAAAAATAAGCCTTAATTAAGTGAAGGGAAAATAGTAGAACTCTAATTTAATAGTTCAGAACATCGTCAGATAATTATAACTAATGTGGCCCAGAATTAGGACATTATGAATATGACAGCTCCCCCCCCCCCTCTACTCGTTAAGCCGCCTCTGTCCATCAAGATAAATGTTTGAAATATTATTTTAATTAAAAAAAAATTGAAGCACTGAACATTTAATTATCTCCAAATTAAAATCATTTGTTGTTTTTTTCGGGACTAAAATATCTCTTTAATGTATTTCCTAGGCTCATTAAATGCTAAATCTCTTGCAGTTATATTTGTATCTTTGAATGTTTCACCAAGACGATTCATCGTATAATACATGCAACAACAATATCGCTTTGTAAACCCGGATGTATCAAAGGCATCACTCTTTACTTTAAGCAACAAAATACAAGATCGCTAGATGTATTTCCTTATTTTCTTGAACCCTTCAGCTTGACAAGGGCAAACTGGGTGGATTTGTAATTCCCCCCCACCACACCGCCACCTTTATGACTAGTTTTCAGCCATCTTTAATTTGTTGTGTACCGTAAATAAAAATCAAGCAATTTAAGTCTTTTCCGTTTCGGACAAAGGACATTGTAGTACATTTTCGGTTACGCCGGATGAAATCCGTATTTTTTTCCGGGTGACAGCCATAGATTTTGCTGAATTTTGATAAATAGAGAGGGAAGTAATCATGTTGAATCACTGTTACAAAAATAAATATTGATTACGCCCCTTTGATTAGCTTTTATTATTTATATTTGAAATATAAGCAAAAACGGTACTTAAAACGCCCCCTTTTTCGGCCCTCAGAAGTCAGATCGCAAAATGGACTTTTGATGTACACTTGGCAGGCCAAGACCTACAAAATCATATATATATATCATGGGTCTAGGTCTTATGGTTGCTTAGATATAGGGCGCTCCTTTGTTAATATAGCTTATATTGTAAAAAACGATACTTAATACGCCCCCTTTTTCGGCCCTCAGAGGTCAGATCGCGAAATGAACCAAAGTCATTTCTTGGCAGGCCAAGACCTACAAAATGATATATACATCATGGGTGTAGGACTTATGGTTGTTGAGATCTAGGGTGATGACAGACAGACAGACAGACAGACAAAACGGGGACAATGGAGCATTTTATTTCGAAAATGCTCTAAAAACGCATAAAATATAAACATGCAGGTAAATAGTTCTTTATTATTTCAGTATTATTTTTCTGGTGGGTTTTTTGGTGCAGTTTTTAATAAGTTTTGGCGATTTTTGTTTACTTATAACAGTGACATTTTGAATATTAACAACCTTTTTTCTAGACGTTTTTGACGCAAAAACTTAACCAATTCAATTTCTATGTGTTATAAAACACCTTTAACGTTTTCGTCGTTTGGAGACCCATAAACCGTGATTTATTTATTCTTTAGAAAAATGTGTAAAGGCAAGTCATATTAATGTTTGAATAACCTAACATAATACAAAGTATGTAAAAGTACGACCTAGCTTGCCAAATGCTTTTAAGCAGATCGAGGACATATCCCTTTGATAGAGACGTGTATGTTGTAAACTACTAACTAGTACAAGTTGTAATTTAAGGTCGTGGATATTGCAGATTGTAGACTTTGGACGTATTTTTGTAGTTGGTTATAAACTAAGGACATATATGTTGTAGATTGTTGAACAAAGAGGTGTAGTTTGTATGGTAATGGCATGTATGTTTATTAAACAAGCATTCATACATACCTTTAACAAAGACATTTATAATGCTTATTTCATTTTAAGTATATGTACATACAACTTAATCAAAGTTAATCACACATTTTACTTAATCAAAGTGAATCAAACTATATTTAATTAAAGTGAATCACAAACTATACTTAATCAAAGTTAATAACAAATAATTTTTACTTAATCAAAGATAATCACAAACTATACTTAACCAAAGTTAATCACTAATTCGACCTAAAGTAAGCTGGACCGGTCATTACTTTACAATTTTTGTCAACGTTGTCTTCTCAATCACCTCTTAAATAAATTCACTCAAAAGTTAAATTTATTTCCTGATTTCAGTCATACAGTACTCATAATGTCAACGTCATTTATATCAGTGGTCCCCAACACCCCCACATCCCCTTCCAGTGGGCAGGGCGGCTGGGGGCCTTATGATAGCCTCATAATCCCTTTAATTGCCGAGGTTACAGAAAACAGATGAATTCTACACTTCATCTGCCCCGATGGCCCATTAGGGTTAAGGGAGTTTTAATTAACAACATTACATATTTTGTAAATCAAACATTTGAAAATCCTATATTTTCTGTGGGTTTTTTTTGTATTGCTATGAATTGTCATCTATTTTGGTTGCTGGTGCTGACATAGATGTGGTTATATATGACTTGCCACATGTGGCACTTTGACAACATGATGTAACTTTTTAAAATAATGTATTTGTACGACATAGGTAAATAATCAATAGATTAAGGATTATAAGCATTCGTAAATATTAAAATAATAAAGTATTTTTTAGATAATGATTCATTATAGCATTCAAAGAATAGATAACTTCGCTTTATTTGTATAGGCCAGTACAGTAAGAAAGTCACTTTATTCTGAATAATTTATAACTTCAAGTAACAAAATAAAATCATTTCAAACCATCTTCCTGTAATCAATTTCTTTTTCATTTTTATGTAAAAAAATTACTTCTAACCAAATGCAGTTATCGATTTATCAACAAATTTTGCAAATGTCCATATTTTTTTAAATTACTTTTCCAATAACTAATTTATATCACCACTACTAACAAGTTTGTGAACACATAAAAAAGACTACAGTTACTATACTTATGTATCAATATGTATATCATTCATCAACAACCTCTAATAAATTAATACAAAATTGTCTAACTTCGAAAACACATTTTCTCACACACATACTTCAATACCCAAAAGCAGGGGCAGTCTTGGATAAGTCTTGTATTAATAAAATAGTACACGGTTCAATCTTCATTTCCATAGTTATCAGGTTCACCTAAACGACAAAAAGAGACGTTCATAAATGGTTGTGTAGGATTGTACTAAACATGTATTAGTTATGGAAATGTCAATAAGCTTCTAATGCTATATGCAACAATGAAATAATCGGGGGTGGGGGGAAGCTGGCAAATAATATTGTCTCGCCAATTCGATGTCCAGAATTGATCCATCGTCATGCCACCTGTAGGTACCTTCCACTTCGATATCATCAAGACCGATGTAATACATTTCTGATATCCTCTGTAGTATTTGAAATTTTTCTATAGTTTTGAAAGTGGCCAGTATTGATCCCCTGGCTTCATTGCCATTTCGAATGCACAGAAGAAATAAAAATGTCAAACAAGTAAAAAGGTAGTAGATTCAACTTGAATGAAAACATTAATTACAATACAATGTGGGATTTTAAAGTTATATAAAGATTATAAGATTAAAAAGTTAATTATATATTGCTTTAACTCTGCTTCACCCCCTCCCCGGGGGGGTCAGACCCCTGCCCCGAGATGAATGATGCAATCACAACTTTTGCACGCCTACACATTGTTAATTCGGTCGTTCACCCCCACCTAGTACAAGTGATGAAATAGTGTCATTTGCCATATTACTTGCACACTCACGCAACGACCTTCACCCTCAGTTTTGGCGGGAAACGATGCAATCAAATGCGTTGGTGGGACTGCCTATAAAAGGAACTGCGCTGTGAACAGATCGAACAGGACAACAAATGGGAAGACGGACAAGACGGACAGAAGAATTGGAGAAATTCCTTCTTGAATGAGTTTAATTACGCCATTTATACAGATCCAGATTGACAAGGAAAAAAAACAAAACAATTATGGTTTTAACTTTTTATTCCGAATAAGCTGTGGGCGTTAACAGTAAAATTTAATTATTCCTATTACATCGTCAATTTTTTTTTCTACACAATAATTTGCCACTCAACAGTTTAAAAAAAAAATCATTTCAGCTCCGTCCTTTCAAGCGTGTCTCGTCAAAGTATTAGACATTGCTCAAGTATCACATGACTCCTGGACTTCTCGAGTAATGCAAGACTTACTGCTAGTAGGACAAAATACTGTTGTTGGTCATGCATGACATGTTTAAGAAGTTCTCTAGGGCAGCACTCTAGGACACGTGGGTTTATTGCTTTAGTAATACAGTATTTATAATTGAATCTCAATGTACAGGTTATAATAGTAGAGTATACTGTGCCGTACAACTGATCTAGTCAAATAAGTTAAACGTATTATGACAACTTGTCAATAACGGACTCACTGCAACAACAGACCTGGCTATATCAGCCACTAAATCTAAACTGTTCTTTGGCTAATCTGCTCTCTGTCCTTAGCACTCGCTGTGTGTCTCTTCGTCTGCTCCTCTAGATGCTGCACGGGTATGTTTCTATGTGTCATCGTTGTATGCGTATGTGTCTCTGTGTCATCGCTTTACATGTATGTGTCTCTGTGTCATCGCTCTACGTATATGTGTCTCTGTGTCATCGTAGTTTGTGTATGTGTCTCTGTGTCGTTGCTTTACGTGTATGTGTCTCTGTGTCATCACTGTACGTGTATGTGTCTCAGTGTCATCGCTGTATGTGTCTCTGTGTCATCGCTGTACGTGTATGTGTCTCTGTGTCATCGCTGTCCGTGTATGTGTCCTTGTGTCATCGGTTTACGTGGCATTTGACCTACTTTTTTTTGAATTACAACATTATCCCTAATTTAGGAGCGCACATATGTTAGCTGATGCTCCGGTCACAGAAGAAAATGTTGGGCTCATTAGAAAAAAGAAAGATGTATACAAAGCTTTATAATTTGGGGGCCTTGTGTGAGCCTATATAGACAGACCAACCATTGCGTGCATGAGGCAACTGACATTATTTGATCATTTGAACTAAGGCAGGGGCCAACGACCGGAATAGAAATTTTAAGGCATTGTACACAAGTCGTAACATCATCATTCATCTCGTGGGTGGTAGGGGGTGGGATGGGTTTGGTTGATAAAGTGGAGGATGGTAGATTTATAAAAAATATTAACATAATACATGGACAGGGACAAAGAAGAGACCACACCTTCACAATCAAGTTATGCTTCAGTAAAGTTCTTCATTTCACTTGACCACCATAGACATGCCAATGTACGTCCGTTTGTTTCAATTGTATAGCCTGCTGTTGATTCACATGTTGGTAGTTGTTTCTGGTAGATGATCAGTGAAGATGTTGTCAGTGGAGGTTTGAAGATGATGCACTGACCTAAATAATTATTACTAAACAGTACATTCCAAAATAGTCAGAATTAAATATTTAAAAAAAAAGTCTGTGCAGTGAAATATGTCGAGTAGCATACCTACTCTTTATTTATTTACAGATAATATTATTATTATTTTCTTTTGTTAACTTTTGTAAAACACGTGGCTAAACCTTTGTAAATATAAGTAATCCTGATTTTTACTATATGCAACATCCCTAATATAATTACTTATATACCTGTGACTTTGATTTTCTGAGATAAACAGGCTTTGTTAGGGAATATGTCAGGCATTGTCCATTGTATTGTTGAAGTTCTCAGCCAACTGACCATGGGGCAGATGAAGTGAAGGACTCATTTGTTACTATAATCACGGTATACGAAAGGGTTTTGTAATTAGCACAGCACCAAGCAATCTTTACTTCCATAACTAATGTCGGAACTTGGCGGACTCAAAGCCAAAGTTCATCACACAAAATACTTTGCTGCTCTCTCAAGATCGAACCCTGGACTATCAACAACACCAGGCTATTCGCCCAACCCAGGGCCAAAAGTGCGTAAGACAAATAGTTTAATCAGTAAATTATGATACACGAATCTGTGTAGATCAGGGTCGTTGTTATTGGTATGTAATGACGGACTCGGTATTAACCCCCTCATCTCCTAAATTGTGCGGTGGGGAGGGGGAAGGTTTGCTGTATCAGATTTATAAACTGAACAATAAACAAAAGTTGTAATAGTGATTTATTAGTTTCAAACATGTTTGAAAAACTGATAACATATTTTAGTTTGTTGCAGTACTGATAAACTGCTAACATATTTTAGTTTGTTGCAGGTCTGATAAACTACTTGTTTTCTTGACTAAAGATAACTGTTGATAATTTTTACAGAGATCTACATGATAGGCGGATCGATATATTTAAATAACTAAAATATATTAATTCATGAACTTTGAAGCGGTGTGATAAAGAAGTTACAGAACAAATGAAGTTTAGAACACCGGTGATATTTTTATTCAGTTATAGTGCGAGGTAAACTATGATGACGTAAGAATGATCTCCGTAATGAAAAGAAAATCGAGACAAATAATATTTCATCCAAATTAACAGTCCAGAGTAAATTAAACTGTACTAACTTAAGGGCTATTTAGTACAACAGTCACTGTGGTGTAGCCAATTTTAGTGATGAATTGATTTATTCCGTCAGGAAGACTGAAAACGAAATATCTGTTTTTATTGTTCTAATACTATGTGCATCGGGTAAGTAGAAACAAGCAATTTAAGTCTTTTCCGTTTCGGACAAAGGACATTTTAGAGCATTTTCGTGGAAGCAGTGGCTACGGTTACGCCGGACGAAATCCGTATTTTTTTTCCGGGTTACAGCCATAGATATTTGCTCCACGTGTATGGGTTTTGATAAATAGAGAGGGAAGTAATCATGTTGAATAACTGTTACAAAAATAAATATTGATTACGCCCCTTTGATTAGCTTTTATTATTTATATTTAAAATATAAGCAAAAATGGTACCTAAAAAAACTCTTATATTCAGCCCTGAGAGGTCAGATCGCAAAATGGACTTTTGATGTACACTTGGCAGGCCAAGACCTACAAAATAATATATACATCATGGGTCTAGGACTTATGGTTGCTTAGATATAGGGCGCTCCTTTGTTAATATAGCTTTTATAGTAAAAAACGGTACTTAATACGCCCCCTTTTTCGGCCCTCAGAGGTCAGATCGCGAAATGAACCAAGGTATACACTTGGCAGGCAAAGACCTACAAAATGATATATACATCATGGGTCTAGGACTTATGGTTGTTGAGATCTAGGGTGATGACGGACAGACAGACTGACAGACAAAACGGGGACAATAGATAGAAAATAGCATATCGTTGTACTGGAAATGGCTCCAAAGGACCAGAACATATTAGTGTAGCCAAAATACATTTAAATATTGGGACAATTCATAATACATCAAATAACTTTAATATTTTATATAGTTTAACACAAAAAACATAATCCGCATTATGGGTACAAAAGCATAAACAAGCAATTAAGCCTGTTCCATTCTGGACACAGGACGTGTTAGCGCATTTTCTTGTTATGTATCAGTACGTTTGTTAGCTTTCAGTAAATATTTGGAAATTTTGGAAATGTTTATAAATTCAATTGTGTAATGCATATATCTGTAAAAAAAAATATTATAAAGACGTTTCTTTATATTTGAAAAAAATTATTTTCTCTTAAATCTAACTACAAGTGGTTTGTGGCTACTGAAATAGGACTCATAATTGAAAACATTCGAAATTGTAGTCATTTAATCGTCCGAAAACTCCGTCAATTGTTGCTTAGCTCTGATACTTTCAATTAAACTCAGAACACAACCTTACTATTTCATTTGATGAGTATCTTAATAAATCTTGGTGAAACTACGTGCTGCAGTATTTCGCACCAAATGAATGGGTTATTGAACGTACAAGGTGTATATATAATATATAATCCCCTTAGGAGCTCTGAAGCCCGGCCCTCAGAGGTCCTATCGTGAAATGAACTTTTGATGTACACATGGCAGGCCAAGACCTACAAAATGATATATACATCATGGGTCTAGGACTTATGGTTGCTGAGATATAGGGCGCTCCATTATTAATATAGCTTATATAGTAAAAAACGGTACTTTATAAGACCCCTTTTACGGCCCTCAGAGATCAGATCGCGAAATGGAAAAAAAGTCTTTTCTTGGCAGGCCAAGACCTATAAAATGATATATACATCATGGGTGTAGGACCTATGGTTGTTGAGATCTAGGGTGATGACGGACAGACAGACAGACAAACAGACAGAGAAAACGGGGACAATAGAGCATTTTTTTTCGAAAATGCTCTAAAAATAGTCCCCAAAAAAAAAGAGAGACACGAGTGCCTGTAAGTTGAGCGTTTCGCTCGCTACATGTTTAGCAGATGGTTTGTTAATTGATCCAACCAATGTTTTTTATTTTGTAAAAAAAAAATAGGTACCGGTACTCAGTAATGGATTGCCTAACTTTTAACTACCAGTTCAAACCTCGATGCAAGCTAAAACCCTTGCCTAACCAGTCTGTTCGAGTTAAATTTGCAATTAAGCTAAACGATCCACCATGGCCACTTTTAAAACTCGGGAGAAATTCGAAATACTGCGTAATAACATGAACATATTGGATTGGTCTGGATGATATGGAAGTAGAAGGTGTGTTCAGGTGGCAAGACGATGGGTCCATTTTAGACAGCACTTACATGAGAGAGATATTTGCTCCAGGTTTTTAATAATATGTCATTTTAAATATAAGTAACATAGACCGTGAAGCATAAGAAAATATAAACATTTCCTTTTGCATTCCTGCTACAAATATAGAAGTAATTTAATTATGTGTTTAGTGCAGTTTAAAAGCACATTAAATTTTGTTTTATTCTGTAGGTGATCCGAACGAAGCAATTACAACAAGGACTGTATTTTTTTCATTGTTGGTCATTGTGTAGGACCCCTTTGAGGGTATCCTTGGCTTGTCGCTAAGAGTATGAGGGCTGACTCAATGGTGACCCGTATTTGTATTTGTGTTTCTACCACACACAGTCTCACCAACAATTAAACGTATAACAAGTGACGACGATCAATTTAACAAGTGTGTACAGCGACAAAATATATTTATTTACAGAAACACCAATCCGTAACAGAGATCTGGTGGTCTTTAAAATCATAAGCAAAAGTAATCCAAAAATGCCAAAGATTAATCCAGTATCAATGAATAGAATCAAAGGGACGTTCTCTCGATAGATCACCCTTCTCTCTCTCTCTATCTCTCTTTCTCTCACTCTGAGACACAACAATCGACTCTCTATCACAGAGATCATTCAGTCTAATTGCGACTAGACACGACCCCGCTCACCGGTCGAATGTCTATGAATCTACCTTACATTACTCAAACACTTTCTTCCACGTGACCCCTAGCTAATCAATTATAATATCTGTTTCTTTCAAATCAGGGGGTGGAGCCTAGATGGGGAGGGGGAGAAGTACGTCATACCGACAAACAGGAGTAACTAGACATCCATCCCTTTGTCGGCAGTTGACCAGGGCCGAGTGATCAGGGAGAATCCCGCGAGGAATGAAACGTGTTTCTGTCAACCGCTGTCCCGTTCACCGAGAAAAGTTATTCTTCCCCGTTCCGCTGACCACCTGGCCGATGACGCAATTACGGGGGTGGGGTAAAAAGGGTGGAGAACCTGAGAACGGGAACGTATATTACAATACATGGTATAATATACGTCTAAATGTTATTAATACTATTAAGTCAAGGGTTGGAATAAAGGGGATGGTTTCGACAGATTAGTCACAACCCGTGACAGTCATCAAGCATTTAGTGACTTCCCATGTACATGGTTGATAAATTATATATTGAGCAGACCTTCTTTCAATTTTGATTGCATTTGATAATGTTCTAATTAATGTTAACGACATATTATCTATATATTTTTTTTTAACTATGAAATTCACTATATATACTTCTATATTTCATTGGGCTGTGACTATTGATACATCAATGATTTTAAATAATGAAAGCTCTATTTTCGTTTTTATTACACCAATTCGTGCATTCTACTGACATTTAATTCAACTGTTTGTTTACTTTATTGCACAGTTATAAAAAAATACCAACAAAACATATTGAATAAAACATAATATATTTATTATGCACCCTACACTAATGTTTTTTTTTCTAGCATTTATTGTCATCTCAGTATTTAAAATATTATTATCAATATTTGTACTTTTTTATACGTATTGTATTTACTTAAAAAAAATTAAAAATAAAATAATAGTAAGTTCCTATTTTGTATGATTTTTTTTTTCGTTTTATGTAGGACCTTTTTTATAAATGCTTTTAATTCAATTCCCTTTATATTTATATGTGTTTGTCTCACTTTGGACATTTTCTATTTTGTAAAAAAGCTCAAATTCGCGACATGTGTAGTTTCTACATGTAAATAGGGCCTATACTTGTATAATACTTTCAAGTCCATAAATTATAATCTTACAGAATTACGAAGGTAATCATTTTTTTTATTTATGTTTATAATTTCGAGAAAATTGCATTGATTTTATCAGATTAAAAAAATACGATGCACACAGGTGAAAGTAACTGCGAAATAGTTAAGATTTTGTGTAGTTTTACATAGACTTGATTTCATAAACTTATATTGAAATAGAAAGTTTAGTTCTTTCAAAACTAAAAACGAAAAAAAAAACAAAAAACTAAAGACTTTATACAGGATATACTTTCATAAAAAAATTCGTTTAACACTAAAAAAAAAGGAACGTAAAAATATAATATATATATTCTCATTATCTATATAATAATTCTATTCATCTCCCAACCATGCGGGACACCATGCTGCAAGACGCAAGTCTATATATAGATAAATTAGTCGCGTTTTCGAAATTCCCGAATACGTCAAGCAAGCAAGATGCATTCAGCATTCAACAACGTTCAACAACTCGTGTTGTTTTCTGATTTCTTTGTGCTACTGTTTCAGTACTGTTTCAGTGGTCTGTCTCATTGCTCATGTCTTCGTTTGTCCCGGATGTTCTGTTTTGATTTTGCCCCTTCGTATTGCACTTCGTTTCCTAACCAATGGCCACCGCTTCACATATATTTCGGAGAGTCAACAGGTCTTTCAAGGTAGACGAAATTCCTTCATCATGTAACTGTTTATTTCTATCAGTCGCATATTACTGCAAAACAATGTCATCGACGAAACAGTTTGCTCTTGAACTTTGCAAGATGGCTGTAAGCTTTGTTTGCGAACATTGGGATAACTATGGAGACGCCCTGTTCGTTGTTTTTACTCACGGAAGCACAGTAGCACATTTAAAAACTCACCCCGTGAACAAACGCTTTCCACGCACGACTTTATATGTAACATTTGTTCTTAGATGGTCCCGCAGGAACATGGAAAATCTTTGTCTTCAAAACCCGGATTCATACAATCAGAGCAAGGGGAGACATTCCTATAACCGTTGCATCATCAGGTATAGCTGCACATTCGGTTTTTAAAATACCGTTGAAGCTCACTACTACCTCGCAACACGCGCAACATATTCCACAATCAAAATTGATTATATATGACAAGGCGCCGATGACACATGCATACGTATTCCAGGCAGTTTACAGGCTGTTACGTGATCTCAAGGTGAGACGCACCCATTTGGAGGGAAAACAATACTAGATCTCATACAGATACTCCCCGTCATTCTGCGTGGCTCCCGAGCACTCACTGTCGCCAGTTGTATTAAGAAGCACATGCATACACTTACACTGACGACAAATATGAGAGCTCTTCCAGACGAACAACGTTTCGCGAAATTGCCTCTCAATGTTGGAGACGGAATAAATGGATCACCTGTAAAATTACTTTCACATTGTTTTCCTGTTTATTCAGATCCCTTTCAACAATTATATTGCGACCTCGACTTCTCAACTGTCACTTTGGAACAACTCAGTACGTGAGCTATATTAAGTGTCAAGAAAGAAGACTCCCTGCACCTGAATGAACAAGTATTGAAACGTATCCCAACAGACGAAGTAACTTTTACCAGCGTTGACCTCATCGTCACAGACTATCCCGCAGATCAACTTTCTTTCCCCGAAGAATTTCTTAATAGTCTTACACCTACTGGCATGCCTCCGCATAAACTCAAAATTAAAATTGGTTCAGTCGTCATGCTTCTTAAAAACCTCATGCCAGCAAGAGGTCTCTGTAATGGTACTAGACTGACTGTTACCAGCATTCACCGCAACGTACTGGAGTGTAAAACTATCGCAGCTGCTACCTCACAAAATGTCCTCATTTCCCGGATATCACTGACTCCATCAGATTCAAATTGGTCTTTTTCCTTTAAAAAGTTCCCTTAGTCCTAATGCGCCATAGTGGCAGATGAAGTGTAGAATTTATATATTTCTATAACCTCGGCATATGAAGGGATTGTGTGGTTAGCACAACGCCCAGCCGCCGTTACTTCCCCAACTTAAATCAGGTACTCATTTAAAGCTGGGTGGACATGTGGGATGACTTTGAAACAAATTTCACCTGAAAAAATTCGATGGGCCTCACTGAGGATCGAACCCAGGACTCTCAGGTCGACAGTAGAGTATCTACACCACTCGGCCATCCGTCCCTTTACGCACAGATAATTCACTGTAAGATTCGCCTTTGCCATGAAAATTAATAAAGCACAGGACCAAACGTTCAAAGAGATATGTCTGTGTCTTACAAAACCTGTTTTCAGTCATGGACATTTGTTTGCTGCTCTCTCTAGAGTTCTTCCTTTTCATTCACTCACAGTCGTTTGCTCAAACCCACCCCATTTGAATAACTGTGTATTTCGGGAAGTCTTCACCCATCACTAAATAGTAGTGGAAAATAAAAAAGTTCAAATAAATATATATATATATATATATGATTCTAGGCCTCAAATTCAGAGAAAAAATATCCTGAATATTTAATGCCTTGCAGAATGTTGTTGATTTTGATTTTTTTGTTTGTACTGTTAAAAGAACGGTTATAACAGACGTATTTAAGTAAGGACCAAATCGATGGATTGATACTTTTGATAAATAGCATTATGATGGGTGTGATTTTGAGTAAGGCTCGTGTGGTTTGTGGGTGAGAGTTTTGGCGAATGGGTTAGATGGCGTTTCCCCCCTCCCTCAAGACACACCACTGGGTACAATATCAACTGACGTGAACTTCAAATCAGACTTAGTCTCTAGTCTATGCCGGTGGTCATCAAACATTTTCTCGCCGCAGACCGGGCCCCACGTTTGATAATTGCATTGCGGCCCAATGGTGTGTGTGTGTGTGGGGGGGGAGGGAGGGAGGGGTGTTGATTGTTTATATTTTAGATTGTTTTGAATTACAATGCCAAATCAGCTCACAGCCGCTCAGCTCCCGGTTGACCTCTCGTCTATGAAAAGTCACACAATCTCGAGAGAAACACACAGTAGAAAATAATTAAATAGAAATTAATGTTTCTTAGGTGGCGCGATACATTTTGATCCACGGACCGGTACCGGTTCATGACCCGGGGGCTTTCGGACTATTGGTCTAAACAATGCCCTTGAGGAATACTTAAATTCAATACATGCCATACACCTTCATAAAAAATAATTATATAACTTGTATTATATTTAAACATCAATTGTATTCAACCAAAACATATCAAGTGCGTATTCAGAAATAAAATGTACAGTGCTTCAAATTAATTTTCATCCAATGAAAGTCTTTCAAACATTCGTCTCGTCAGGCAGAGTCGCGTTAAATACAGGTACTGTGATATAACTTACAAAACTGCAAAGTAAATGAACAAAATATATATACATATATATATATATATATATATACATGAGCTTCATTTACATGCGATTTGCATAAACAAAACATTTATTATAGTGGCAGTAAAAGTAAAACTGTTGTCTCAATGGGTCGCAGTGGCGTAGCGAAAGGGGATGGGGAGAGGGGCAACAAAGGGGCTACTCAAACTGAGGCGCCAAATTGTATATTTTACATATAATATTATATGATTTTTGAATGGGGGGGGCGCTAAAAAGGTATTGTACCCCGAGCGCGAGTTAAGCTCACTACGCCACCGTTGGGTCGCTCAAAAGTATTTTGTCCCGAGTGCGAGTTAAACTCGCTACGCCACTTTTGGGTCGCTAAAAGTTTTAGCGCAACTTGACGCTATATTTCCGTCTCCAAAACAATTTTTAGCAATGCTCATGAAACCGATACAAGGCCTCACACTCACACATTTTGTTCTCCTATTGTAACTCACAGAAGTTAAAAGTTTCACTACTCCTGGTGTACAGTCTTGCCTTAGATAATTAGCGTAGATAAGAATAGTATTCATTCAAGCAGAAGTTTACAGAGTACAAATAAAAGAAACACAGACAAAATCCATAATTTTAGTCGATATAAATGTAGAAAAATTACAAAAAGTGTGCGAGAGAACATAGGTATATAATAATCGATTACATCTTTAACTAATTAACTCATATTTTGTAAAGTATAATTAACATAAACGATGTATGCTCTGAATCTTGTTTGGTTTTACATTTGACGCAGACAATTTAAAATTGTATTCTTATATATATGTTTACTTTTTTTTGCGATAACAGTAAATATATAACTATTTGTGAAATATTCCTTCCCTCTCATAGTCTTGTCAATAAAATGTATTACATTAAATTTATAACAGCAGAGCATAGTATTATTATTTTAAACATCTTATTGTATTAAATTTATAACAATAGTGTATTGTATTACATTGTAACAAGTGTTTTTTTTATTATATTTACCACAACAGTGTATTGTATTGTATTTATAAACATTGTATTGTATTAATTTAATAACAAGTGTGTATTGTATTAAATTTATAACAACAGTGTATTATATTATATTTACCACAGCAATGCATTTTATTATATTTATAAGAACATTATATCGTATTATATTTATGAAAACATAATATTGTATATTATATTTTTATAACAACATTGTATTGTATTATATTTATAAAATCAGAGTATTGTTTTACATTTATAACAACATAGTATTGTTTTATATTTATGAATACAGTGTATTGTATATATTTATGAAAACATTGTATTGTTTTATATGTATAACAACAGAGTATTATTTGATATTTATGAATACAGTGTATTGTATTATATTTATGAAAACATGTATTGTTTTATATTTATTACAACCTACTAAACATTGATATTAACGGGATAGTTTAAGGGCGATACACACTTTTTGTTTAATTTAGTCTCAGGAATTTACTGGTCTAACAATACAAATTATTTGGATTTATAGTAAAAACGATTCATCTTAGCATGCTATTGATTTTATTCACAAGACAATAAAGAACATCAATACATCTTGAAGACTGGAGATAACTGTTCATAATTTGTACAGAGATCTATCTGCTGATACGTTAGAACTATGATAGTTGAATCGATATATTAGACTAAATAAAATATATTTATTCAAAAAAAAAACACATCAACTTTGAAGCAGTGTGATAGAAATGCTGAAGAACTAATGTTAAGAACATTAGGTGATATGTACACTTACTTATAATATGAAGCAAACTATGATGCAGTAAGAATGAACTGTCTACTAAAGAAAAATCGAAACAGATAATATTTCATCCTAATAAGGAGTCCAAGTTAAACATGCATACGAAACCAGACAGTAGCTTACCACAACATATATCTCTTGAAATTACAAGGGCGGTTAGACTTGCTTTTAATTCCAGCCCAACTAGGTCACCTCAAATTATCGCAAGAAGTTATCACCTAAAAATACAAACACCCTAAAACATAACCGACATTGTAATCTCAGAGCGCCTGTTGCGCATTTCCGGCCCTTCCAAAGTGTGTTATTAAAACATAACTAGCTGTCCGAGGCGTACCTGGGGGGGGGTCTAAAATCGAATGTCCCTCGGGTCCCAAAAATATTGTTTTTTACTTTAAATATTAAGTGCATAATCTCTTTTCATGGTGTCGAATATCAAAATGCAGGGGACCTCAAAAAAGTCAAGCCCCCCCCTTCGGGTCCCTAAATTCATAGGTTCGGCACTGCTTACCGTGTTCATTACAGTTATCTAACGTCAAGTTTTTTTTAGCATCACAATAATAAAGAGGTTCTCAAAAACTTGGGTCAAGACTCAATCGCAAGTAGATTTAAATAATGATGTCAAAAACAATGTAAATATTATTTAAGGGAGAAAAAAAGATGCTTAATTTTTATTTTTTTGTCTATTTTTTTTCTTTTAATGTATGTGTGGGAAGCTAAAACATAACATGCCTCTCAGTCGCAAATTGCAAAAGTTTTGAAACCACTGCAATAATACAATCGTACACAACATTAATATTTCCAATCATATTGGCTATTACAGCTACAGCTAAAGTAAAGTAAAACATTATGATGTTTACTAAACAGTTACATCAGAAATCAATAAAATACACAAGAAATGTAAACAATCTCCAATTTTAGCGTCAGTTAATATTTTGATAAATATTATTGATACTTTGCCTCTATAAACATTCCAAAATCATGGTATTGTATGTTATTTATTAAAAGAATAAGAAAAAGCATGTGTTTAAATGCATTAAATAAATTTGTAATAAAGGTCCTCTATATTCTATATAAAATACTGTCAGCCATGTTTAGAGATGACCTGCAATGTTTACAAAAAAAAAGGCAGCTGCCAACTACAAGATTAATAAAAAATACTGAAAGATAAGACGGTCCCTTCGGAAACACTGAAGCCCAGCACTTAAAAAGCATGACCAAAATTATTTAAACCAAATTTATGTTAGGGAGATGGCTACTCTCTTGGGGCCCCTAGGACCGTTTATCTTGTACCGCTACGTATAAGGCGTAGAATCGGGCCCTGAAAAGGAATAATTATCAATATAGCTATCCCCCTAACATAAATTTGGTTTAAATAATTTTGGTCATGTCTTTTGAGTGCTGGGCATCAGTGTTTGTAAGGGTACCGTTTTTTACTATATAAGCTATATAAATAAGTAAGTCATTTTCCGGGCCCCGTTCTAAACCTTATACGTAGCGGTACAAGATAAACGGCCCCAGGGGCCCCAAGAGTATGTATCCCCCTAACATAAATTTAGTTTAAAAAATTTTGGTCATGCCGTTTGAGTGTTGGGTATCAGTGTTTTTGAATGTAACGTTTTTTACAATATAAGCTTTATTAATAAGTATGTCATTTTAAGAATCCCGTTCTAAACCTTATACATAGCGGTACAAGATAAACGGCCCTAGGGGCCCCAAGAGTATCTATTCCCCTAACATAAATTTCATTTAAATAATTTTTGTCATGCCCCATGAGGGGTGGGCATCAATGTTTGTAAGGGTAACGTTTTTTACTATATAAGCTATATTAATTATGTCTTTTTAGGGGCCCTATTCTACACCTAAGATATAGGGATAAAAAATAAATGGCCGATTAGTTTCTTCATTGTAAAATGCTCAATTGGCAGCAACATCACTGGAATTCGGTCGTATTTTTTTTTCAATAGTTAAACAGAAAATATACGGAACGAAAGAAAATAGTAAAGTAAGTTGCAATTTTTTGCGATAAAGTAATAAAAATGAAAAAATATATTGTCTTAAATGGATAATATTGATGTGAAATCATTAATACTATGATTTGGGAATGTTTATTAAGGTAAAGTATCAAAAATATTATCAAAATAATTTCTGTCCCTAAAATTGGAGATTACCGAAATGTGTTCAGTTTCATTAACTCCTAGTTTGTTTTTATTCAAATCTTCTTTATCTTCGGGTATTCCTCCTTTTCTTTGAAAGCTCACATAATAGTTCAAGTTACATATAATATAGTATTGTCAATATAGGTGAGTGCGTAATCTCCCAACCTACGATGACAAGTTCTTCAGTGACCATCTACCAGACACATCAACCATCATGTGATTTGAATGCAGGCTTTACAGTTGAGACCAATGGACACACGTTTGCATGTCTGTTGTGGTCAACAGAAGCCAAGAACTACTTTGATGCACGACTTGATTGTCTAGGTATGATGCAATATTGTCTAGGTATGATGCAATATTGTCTATGTATGTTGTGTTATTGTCTGGTATGTTGCAATAATGTCTAGTTATGATGCAATATTGTCTAGGTATGATGCAATATTGTCAAGGTATGTTGTGCTATTGTCTGGGTATGTTGCAATAATGTCTGGGTATGTTGTCGCCTGTATGTGGCGGTCAAATGAAACTGAAGACTGCATGAAAGCAAATCTTGATTGGCAGAGTGGGTTTACTATTTTACCATTTTATAAATTTGTGTTCAGATTTTAATGGATACCTGACTCTAATTGGGGGGAAAATGCCGATGTTAATGTAACAGATGGATTCTACACTTCATCTCCCCCGAAGAGCTCTTTTGGGTTTTAAGGACCTTTACATTTTTATTCTTACAACAATAATAATTATAAAACTATATTAAATTAGGTAATACAAGGCTACGAGAATTTAAAAAAAAAATATATGAGTATCTGGGTTCTTTTAAATTTCGTTTTCTCCATTAAAGTAATTTCTGTAGACATTATTCCCATAGACTCCATGCGTAGACACATTGAATAGCTAGTTCGTGAAAACCAACCTGGTTTGGTGGTATTTCACGCCACAATAGTCTTTGCAATGTTTATATGTAGGACACTTGGACACCTTAGAGGGAAATATAGGAGTGGTCATCTATGAAAAAAGATTAATGAGCGAAATTGAATATTAGGCAATTGTTACCAGGTGGACGTTCAAGAAATTTTATTCTTGAGATCAACATTAATGCCAGTTGCAATTATCAGAGCTTTGATATTATTTTTAGAGATCATTAGATGATATAAATATCTGTTATAATCAGTTTAGGCTGGAGAATTTACAGTTGGTTTTAATTATCTGGCCACTTAGCTTAGCGGAAGTGAAATTATTAGTTTTAGGCAGACGATAATTATTAGACGATAGATTTTGGTAGAGACAAGTAGACGGACTTGATTATTCATCTCACATCATTTTATACCATGTATGTACTTACATAGATTGAATAAATAAATATATGTAAATGTATTCGAAGAAGTTTACTCAGTAATTTATACATGTGATTCGTCTCATACATGTGGATACTTAATAATATAATAATATACACCAAGTCAAGTTAGTTAAAACATAACTCCGAAGAGGCGGAAATATATACACCTACCAAGAAACAGAAGTACCACGAAAATAATATATTATACACACAACTAATCTACACACAAAAACTAACAATGACAATATCAATTTGAACATATCGGTTTTAAATAAGATTTTTTTTTTAAATATCATTTTGGTTTTGATGGATGTTAGGGTAGAGGGAGGTGGAGAAGGAAGAAGGTTTGGGTGGGGTTTGGGGGGAGGGGGTTGTTAATTCATTCACATCGCCTTTTATGCATTTTTTTTTCGCTGAGTTTATTTTAAAGGCTGTTTATTTGATAAAATATTTATTTATTTCTCAGGTTTACAATTATTTTTATATTATTATGTATTTTTCCATCTGTATTTAAATTAAGCTAAAAGATCCACACTGGCCTCTTTTAAAACTTTGGAGAAATTCAAAATAATACCTAGTTACATGAAATTTTATTGGATTGGTCTCGATGATATGGAAGTAGAAATATTACATTGGCAATGAAATATAAGAAATATAAATTCAAAGGTTTACACAAACTATTAATAATTTAATAATAAATCTACATATGTATTATTTAATGCATTTAGCACAAGTTTTGTTTAATTCCCAAGATGAACCGAACGACTACGGTTATAACGAGGACTGCGCCTACGTTGTTGATGGCTATGCTCAAGTTTTAAATGACTACCCCTGTTATTGGGTGATGAATTACATCTGTGAGAAAGTTTGTTTTCATTTTTGATTGTGTTTATTAAGGTTCTAGTTATTAATCATTATATAAGATATCATCCACTTTTACAACACTGAAATTTTCACGTTCTGTTAATTTATCAATTTTCCGACCGTTTTCTATACTCATACTTTTTACTATTTATTTTTGAGGCAATTTTAATGATATATTTTTTTATTATTATGTATGTCCTTGCTACATGACAATGCTTGGTTCAATAATTAATTTTGCATGTAGCTAGCTGTTTTATTGTAACAGGTAAAAAAAATGTGCATTATTCTAATCAAGAGATATAACCAATTTAAATCATATGTTTCTACGATCTGTTTCTATGATCTGTTTCTATAACCTGTTTCTATGATCTGTTTCTATGATCTGTTTCCATGATCTGTTTCTATGAATTGTTTATATGATCTGTTTCTATCATCTGTTTCTATCATCTGTTTCTATTATGTTTCCATGATCTGTTTATATGAACTGTTTCAATGAACTGTTTCTATGAACTGTTTATATTTGTTTAGTTAATTCATTATCTTAATCAAAATTTTCTAGACAAAATGTACACATTATTTCGAATGTTACTGGATTATCATTATTTGAACTTTTAGAGCTCCTTTAAATGTTGCCTTCTTTCTTTATTAAGAATAATCTACTTTATCATGAGGTCGCTGTTGTGACAGTCGCTGTTGTGACAGTCGCTGTTTTAAAACAGTCGATATCATGAGGTCGCTGTTGTGACAGTTGCTGTTTTGACAGTCGATATCATGAGGTCGCTGTTGTGACAGTTGCTGTTATGAACCCGAGCCTCTAATTTAATAGTTCTTTCATTTTCGACTAATTGTGTTATATTCTCTTTTTAATTATTGGTCTTTCTTATTTCATGTGAGCACATTGAATTATTTTTGTGAGTTCTTCTATATAGCCTAGATAATTGAAAACATAAAAAGGTTAAAATAATTAGCAATGAATGTTGACACCTCTATTTCCTAAGCAACGCTGGGTTAAAACACCAGTATATAAATTATCTATGTGTCAACTTTATCATCTAATGTTACATGGTTAGTCAAAACCCTTTTTTTTTTTAAACACTGACTTTAAGTTAATTTGATAATTGATTGCTTTTTGTATTTCTGTGTATGGAAACAAATGTACGTGTAACTTAAGTTTAGGTTTTTTATTATTTTTTTAAATCCAGCATCTTTACTTGATTCTCTAGGATCAGATGAGACAATTGTTAAACGTCTGTAAATGACATGTCAAATTAAAAAAAAAACCTTCATCTCCACTATAAGAAAGACTCACTCAATTTACACTGCCTGTTGATTTTGTATTTTAATGATTGGCTGAGCACCATAAAAAACAGTTATCAAAAGTCAAAAAATGGTAATGAGTAGTACTGGCCTTACTGATGCAATTGTCACTGGACTATAATAACTCTGGACATACTGTAATCTGGGGCTGTCCATTTATTATGTCAACAGTTGTTGTGGAATTTTTACATCCCCGCCTCCCCTTGGCAACAACTTGCCAAACTTCCGAAGACCTCTCCCTCCCCCTTTATAAAATTACGTCAACAAATTACAACCCCCCCTCCATTATAAAACAACTGAAAACAAGCAATCAAGCCTGTTCCATTCTGGACACAGGACGTGTTAGCGCATTTTCTTGTTATGTATCAGTACGTATGTTAGCTTTCAGTAAATATTTGTAAATTTTGGAAATGTTTATAAATTCAATTGTGTAATGCATATATATGTAAAAAAATATTATAAAGACGTTTCTTTATGTTTGAAAAAAAATTATTTTCTCTTAAAACTAACTACAAGTGGTTTGTGGTTACTGAAATAGGACTCATAATTGAAAACATTCGAAATTATAGTCATTAAATCGTCCGAAAACTCCATCAATTGTTGCATAGCTCTGATACTTTCAATTAAACTCAGAACACAAGCTTACTATTTCATTTGATGAGTTTCTTAATAAATCTTGGTGAAACTACGTGCTGCAGTATTTCGCACCAAATGAATGGGTTATTGAACGTACAAGGTGTATATATAATATATAATCCCCTTAGGAGCTCTGAAGCCCGGCCCTCAGAGGTCCTATCGTGAAATGAACTTTTGATGTACACATGGCAGGCCAAGACCTACAAAATGATATATACATCATGGGTCTAGGACTTATGGTTGCTGAGATATAGGGCGCTCCATTATTAATATAGCTTATATAGTAAAAAACGGTACTTTATAAGACCCCTTTTACGGCCCTCAGAGGTCAGATCGCGAAATGGAAAAAAGTCATTTCTTGGCAGGCCAAGACCTACAAAATGATATATACATCATGGGTCTAGGAGTTATGGTTGTTGAGATCTAGGGTGATGACGGACAGACAGACAAAACAGAGAAAACGGGGACCATAGAGCATTTTTTTTCGAAAATGCTCTAAAAACATCATATTGTAAATAAACTAGATTACAACTTCAACAAAACAACATATTATAAATAGACTAGTTTACAAATACAATAAAACAACATATTGTTAATAGACCCCCCCTCCCCCAATTGACATAATTAATGGGCAACCCTCTATAAGTTTTCTTTCGGTACGAATATTTTGATCATACATCATCTTTACCTATAATCTGTAGTTAATAGATCTTGTCAATAGCCTAGCCATGTTTGCACCAGGCCTGATTGTTCTGCTCGGCGTCCACCTAGGTGAGTAAAAGTAAGAATTTTTTGAATGCAAGACTTTGGCAAGTATTAAAGGAAACCACACATTTGAATCTTTAAAAATGTTCTTATGTAATAGTCTCTCAAAATCTAAAAAAAACACTAGAAGTGAACAGTAGAACGTGGTTTTATTTTACAAAGTATGTCGTCATCGCGTATCAAACACCATATTTAGTCACCCATCATAATTGCATCCCATCTGCCCTGGTATTTTTTCTCCATTGCATGGATATACTGATGAAAACGTTCTCCATGCTCTTCAATTGCATCACCCAAAGTGGGTCTGAAATATTCCATAATTATAGATGCAAATCTAAATTATTTGGCTCAATAATGAAATCCCTTTTAATTAAGTTATAGACTATTAGAATTAGCCTCTTACTATTAGAGGAAATCAATATACTACCATGAGGGACAAACTAGACTGATGTAGTTTATATAATAGCGTTAATTAAACTGTTAAAACTCCGAAGGTGAATTTTATTAAATAACCGGAAGAAGAATTATACTTTTGCATTAAAAGAGCTCCTTCTTGTACCTATTGATTGATGGCATGTACGTTGTACATTATATATGTCAGTGCACGAAATGTTTCGATCATTCAACACTGATTGTAATTATTTTCTAATTTATATTAGCGTATTTTATGGTGAGCTAAAGTTTAAATAAATGTTCAAGCCATAAGTGAGAATTTTTTTCACCCTAAAAACAGTAACCCATATTCTAGTCAAATGTGTCACCGACGCTGATTACATTGTAAAAAGTCTCATCATATGTCGTCCACCTCTGCGTAGACTGCTCTTCATCTCATTTTATGTTACAACATCGTTGTAGTCACATTGTGAAATGTACAGATAACAATTACTTTTGAAAAAAAATTCGTCTCCTAAGCAGAAATATTTATGAAAACTGTAGTCTGATAGTGACCCAGTTCTCAGAAAGCGATTGAAACCCCTACCCGGATATTGTGACTTATTTATCTACATTCCTACTACACATTGGAAGAACTTCAGTATTATTAACATATTTTTTCTGGATCTAATAAATAAGATTATCATATTGTAAGAGCTTAGACGTGGAATAAATATTACAATTATTTCTTTATTAACAGTGACATTACATTTCTATTTACTATTCACATGAGGTATATGACTTGGTATATGACTTGAAAAACAAATTTTGTAATTTTATAAGTGGCGTGCCAGATTCTGATGAGCTTTTATATAAAAATAATAAATACAACAAAAAATCATTAATTTTGTTGAAAAAGTTCACCCACCAAAACATTTTTTAGTTTAAAATAATGCATTTGGCTCTTTTTACTGAAGTTAACTTTTACTCCTGTTGTTTACCATTAAAATTCTATTTGCTGTTCTCCTTGTTAGATTTTTCAATTATACTTGAGTTTGAATAATTATTTTAAATTTGCTTAATTTTATTCTTAAAAATGTCTTACAAAAAATCATCACTTTCCGTTGCTAAAAATAAGGAAAAATGGGCGAGTAATTTGAAAAAATTTCAAAACACTCTTAAGAAAAGAAACAAAATTGTAATCGAGATCGAGCCATTGCATTCACATTCTAGAATGCCAAAAGAGTGGATGATAATTGGTCGCTACATGGGCTTGGCCTCTATGGAAAAATCCAGATTGAAAAGAGTTGCAGCACTCAGGAAAGAAGAATAGCTATTATGGAGCTTTTTGAATTTCCCAAAACTGTCTTTGCGATCAGTGAGCAGAAAAATTGAAACTTTAATTAAAAGGTATGATGTTCATTTGAAAAAAACCTGTGGTTGACAAACGGGAGCAGTTTGATAAGTTATTTGATGTCACAAACAAAGCTGGTAAATGGTTATGTGCTGAGGACAAAAAACTTTATGAAATACAAATTCAAAGTGGAGGTAAGACGGGATATGCTACAACTAAAATTGCTAGTCAAAGTACTATTCATCCATTAAAACGGAAAGCTGTTTGCAAAATTAATGAGGCACAACAACAACAAAGCATTTTTGAAAGTTCCAGTGATTCAAGTGAAAACGAGAATTCTCAAAGTAGCTCTGATGGTGCTGATGCAATGCAGTCATCCACAGAAAGCTTGGATCAAAGCACACATAAGAAACAATCACAGCAATCTACTTCTAGTGCAGTTTCATTAGTTCAATCTGGGAAACTACCAGTTCGAAGAGCAGCATTAGTAAGCAAAATTTTGCATAAGTCCGGCGTAAAAATAGCAACTCCTTCTCAGTCAGGTGTCTATCGAGCTGTATTTAGAGAAGCAAGTAAACTAAAAGAAACATTAATAAATACTTTGCGTATTATCTTATGGAGTTTACATTTTGATGGTAAAATTATTAAGAAAAAAGAACACCAAGTAGTTGTATTAAAAAAAAGAAGCAAAAGAAGTGAGGCAAGCCGTCTTAGTTTTACCTGATGGCAAAGCTGCTACGATTGGATCTGCCATTCAAAAAGTTTTAGATGAATATAACTTATGGTCAGCTATAAAGATGATAGTGTCAGACACTACAAATGTTAATACAGGGTCGAAGTCTGGTGTTGTGGTGAAACTTCAGAAACTGTTTGTTCAACATGGTGTGTATGCACCAGTCTTTATAGGTTGTCAGCACCATATACTTGATCGTGTTCTTAGACACGTGTGTGATGCATTGCTCGGTGATTCAGCTGAGTCTCCTAACATAAATTATCCATTTGTAAATAAGATTATGAAATGTTAAAAAAATATTTTGAAAGTAAAACAAAGAAGTGTGCTCCAATTTTAGAAAAACAGGAAATAGGTTGGAGAGATGATATGAAATTTTTGCACCATCTAATTTGCGTTTTTAAGCATTTTAAGAATTCTCAACAAATGCCAAAAGTTAATTTTAGCGCACTGCCTGGCCTCAGCAATGCCCAATGGAACTCTCGAGCAATTTTTGCATTGTTGGCTTTCACACTATTGTCTGATGAACGAAAGAACCTTCAGAAAATGTGTGAATTTATCTGTGGACAATGGAGTGATGCTAGGTTTAGTGATCATCACTACAAAGCTGAACAATATGAACTTCTTTTGCATGCTGTTAATGATTATCCAAGGGGTTGCGCTGTCTTCGAACTCATTGTTCTCAAAGTCCATCTCCAATACTCACTCCACGTAGCAATGTGTGTGCAGAAAGAGCAATAAAAGTTCTGTAAGATATTATTCCCCTTTGCCACTCACCAGAGAAACTGAATTTACGTTTTATTTTTATAAATAAAAGTTTATGAAACAATACTTGAAATTATTAACAAATGTCAATTTTTCTAAGACTTAAAAATGTTTGGTGGGTGACATTTTTCAACTTTTTAAATAAATTTGATATGGTTTTGTGTTTCTTCAATAAAAACTCATCATTCTATACACAGATAAAGGAAGGACTCGGAAAAAAGTCATTCAATTAATCCTATATAATATTATATTTTTATATTTTAGAAAATGTCTATATATGTGAAATATTGCCGGTTTTACAGTGAAATTCCTTGGCTAAAAGGAATTTTGAAAGTCATTGTTATGTCATTTCTGGTTGTTACTCTTAGTGTGGGCAACGTACCAGATATCAAGGAAATTAACTCTTAAAATTCTATTTCTTGAATAGTCAAACAACAAAGAAAACCATTTACAAGCACTTAGTTCCACTATTGAAAATAACTAAAAAACAAACAATCTTGAACTACTGGTTGTTGACTGAGGGATAGAAAACACAAATAGATGACACAGACTGCATAGATGATACAGACTGCATAGATGACACAGACTGCATAGATGATACATGCAATGGTGATGACATTTAGTAAATTGAAGGTGACATACAAAAAACACAAGAAATGCAGAGAACTAACATCCCCAATAAAAGAACATACGCTTAATCGTAGCTGACGATAAAGGAAGAAGTGTTGGAGTGTGTGTGTGTGTGGGGGGGAGGGGGTTGCATGGTTGATACAACCTCTCCACTGTATCCACCCCCCACCCACCCCTACTCTCCTTTTTTAAAATTTTGTTTATTAACTTTTCAGAGGATGGATATTTTTTATATAATTTCCCAATGACCAGAGTATGTGTCACGATCTTGTAACGAAAATATTATAAAGCCATCAAATGGATCTAATGGTATGGGGGATCATGTGACACTAAACTTCGTGACATATAAACAAAAAGATTTACGTCAACATGTCTTTCACCAATAGCATCATATGTCTCTAAATGTCATCGTTAGGTGGGGACCATTTACAATTATTTTCTTTGTTTGCTGATGTATTTCTTTCGTGAACGGGAGGACAAAATGCCACTACAAGAGGTCAGATCGCGAAATGGACTTTTGATGAAGTGTGCCCACTGACCTACACAGTTCAGCTAAAAATTCTCTTCAATTGACTGCACTCACCTAAACAACTTTAAGTAATCAAGTAACCAGGAACATCATTATTCTAGTTATATACTTATTTATAGATATACAATGCTAAACCTAGGGATTGGGATTACCGGGAGGGGGCTTGATCTCTTTGAGGGCCCCTGTATTTTAACTTTCTACATCATGACATGAGATAATGTACTTAATATTTAATGTAAAAAATGTTTGGGGGCCTGGTGGGACATTCGATTTTGGAACCCCCACCCCCTCCCTAGTTACGCCCCTGTATATATATATATATATATATATATATATATATTTATATATATATATATATATATATTTATATATATATATATATATATATATATATATATATATATATATGTTAGGTTGGTTCACAATGCATAGGTAAAAAAAAAAAAGTTGAAAAATCGCTAGTGCTTCATAAAAATTGTGTTACCTGTGCTACAGTGACCTTAAATATAAAATATAACTCCATTTGAAGTTGATTTAGTACTGCCTCAAAGCACCTGAATTTTTTGTTTGGTCCCAAAATCTATATTATTTCCAGTTTAAAGATCAAATTGAAGACTGGTCAACTGTTACTTATTTTTTGCAAGTACAAAGAATATTTAACTTTTAAAAAAGTAAACAACTCCATTTTCATTATACTGTCTACACGTTTTTAATATTTGTCTTAATTTTCATTTATTTCTAGGAGGTATTGGCTATTGATTTATTAGAGACACTTTTTTTTAAAATGGCTGTTACAAGCTCTCAGACATATGTTCATCTGATTGGCGAACCAGTACAGTTATTTATTGGAAATATGCTACCAACAACTAGAGAAGTTTTACAAGTCTACTATCATCATCACAATAATGAAAAACTGTCTAAAACTGAATCGGTTACAGTTACTGTTAGACAGGTTTGCGAGATATGGGCCAGAGCAAGAGTACCATCAGCTGAAGAAAGAAGTATTATCCACAAGCTAAAACTTCTTGTTGATAAACACAGAACGGTCTGTCGCAATAAGACACACGGTGGCACAGCTCAGGTGGCAAGGGAGTCAAATTTTGAAGCTGATATGAATGGCCTGTTTGATATTGCTCATCATGATGCGATGAACCGAATAAAAATTGAAGAAGATAGGGTTTTTCTGGCTGATCAAAGAACAGAAAGGAAGTATGTCATGGGTAAAATAGACCAGCAGCTTACAGCAGTAGAAGGTCGACGAGCAGTAAGAATACAAAGAGAAGCTGAACTGAGGACCAAAGAAGACAGGAGGCTAAATGATTTAGCTCAGGCAAGTGCACCAGCATCGGCAAGTTTGAATAATGGTGACACCAGTGACATTAGTGATCTTGATGAAGATAGTAGTGCAGAACTCAGTGACTACAATCCTGAATGCAAATCATCAGACAGTTCAGAAACACAAGGTCAAACACAGCAAAAGCGTGAAAAAATAACTGCAAGTGTCAGCAATCGAGATGCTGCATATATTCTACATGCAGTAGCTACGACTTATGGACAAAATGCATCAGGTATGTTCTTGTCTTTCAGCAGCATCAGAAAAACAAGATCAAAGCATCGTACTCAAGCAGCTGCTGATGTGAAGTCTGCATTCAACAAAGATGGCCACTGGTTATACATTTCGATGCCAAATTGCTTCCTTCAATAGCTGGCGGTCCAGGAAAAGAAAATCGTGTAGCAATCATTGTAACAGGTCGTACAACTGAAAAGCTTTTGGCTATTCCAAAAGTTGTACAAGAAACAGGTGAGCAAATAGCCAAAGCTGCAGCAGAAACCATCACTGATTGGGAGCCGACTAACAGCATTGTAGGAATGTTATTTGATACAACTGCAGCAAACACCGGCCATCTCAATGGCGCATGTGTGCTACTGGAGCAAAAACTAGGCAAAGAACTGCTATGGTTGGCTTGCCGACACCACATCCTTGAAGTCCTATGCAGCGACATTTTTAAAAAGGTGTTTGGTCCAACATCAGGGCCAAATGTGATATTATTTTGCAGATTTCAAGAATTTTGGCCAAATATTGACCAAGTGACATACAAACCATGTGCCTAATGACTGAAAGTCTAGCAGTGCTAAAAGAGGAAATATTGAAATTCTGTCAGGACATTTTGACTGGTAACAAGAGAAGACTACAGGGAATTATTAGAGCTGACCATGATTTTTCTGAGACAGACACCACCACGTGGCATTCGATTTCGTGTACCTGGGGCTTTCCATCATGCCGGATGGATGTCACAGTTGCTGTATGTTCTGAAGCTGAATTAGTTTCAGGAACAGTTTAAACTCAGTCAACATGAGAGCACAGCATGCTTAGAAATTGGACTGTTCACAACATTGGTGTATGCTAAAGCGTTGATATCTTGTACATCACCTTGTGATGCTCCTATAAACGATTTGTCTCTTATTCAAAGCCTCACCAACTGTCGTACCACTTCCAAGATCATTGCAGACACAGAACTCGCGGCACTTGGACGCCATCTATGGTACTTGGGACAAGAACTCGTGCCACTTGCTCTGTTTTCTTACTTTGTTTCAGCCGAGGTCAAGACAAGAATGACATTTTGTCTTATAACTGCCAGCGAACATGAAACATCTTCAGAAAAGGTCAATCAAATACACTGGCAAAGAAGAACTCTGTGATAAGAAACTTGATTATTTTATTGCAAGCAGATCACACTTCTTCTTTCAGGTCTTGAATTTCGACAAATCGTTTCTGAACTTGCCTGTTGAGCAGTGACCACAGCTGGAAGCGTACCAACACGCAAGGTGGTTGCCCATTCACTAAAAGTTGTTAATAACTCAGCAGAGCGAGGCATTGCATTGGCAACCAACTTCAACAAGTCATTAACAAAAAAGGAATATGAAAAGCAGTATTTGTATCAGGATGTTGAGTCCCACCGTAAACAGTACCCAGATGCAAAGAAGGCAACACTTAATCAATGAATGAACAATGAACAGTGTTGAAGTGTTTTATGTTACTTAACTTGTTCTGTGAACATTTTACTGATTGGCCCAAAACACTGTGTGCAATGCATTTATATTTTAATTGTTGAAAGCTCAACATTGTTCTGAGTTTATGTTGCGTAAACGAAAAAGAGCCGTTATTGTAATTCTCAAATCCAATTAGGCAGTACTGATTACTGAATGAATGTTAATTTTCAGAGTCTGTGAACATTTTGTTGACTGTTTGGAACTCTGGGTACATTTATAATTTCAATGTGGAAACCTCAACATTTTTCTTGCTTAATGATACAAAAACGAGAAAATCGGCAGTTATCAACATTTATAATCCTCATGAGGCAGTAGTAAATGATGATAGAATGACTCAGTTTTTGTTGTTATTTCATTATCTCATGACATATAACAGAAAAATCAAAAAGCACTACAAGCTACAAAAAATTTTTTTTTGAACTATATAAATTATATAGATTCTATAAATTCATTGTATAACATAATTATCTGGAGAAAATGTATTTTCCGCTAAATGATAAATAAAATAACTTGTATAAAAATGAAATATTTGTAGCTTATATTTAAAGGGGGACGGGTAGTCGTGCGGTGTAGATTGCTCGACTGTCGACTGGAGGATCTCCCAGTTTCGAATCTCAGTATGAACCTTGGAACTTGTTCAGCTCCTGGTGATAGTCCTCAAGTCCACGCAGCTTAAAATGGGTACCAGTTGGTGGAGTAAAGGCGGCTGGGCGTTGCTAACCACACAACCCCTTCATATGTCGAGGTTATAGAAACAGATGAATTATGTACTTCATCTGCCCCGATGACCCGTTAGAGTTTAAGGGAACTTTACATTTTTATATTTAAAAAAAAGATATTTTAGTAATAAGTATCTAAAATAAATTATGAATTATTTTAGAAATTAAAATAATTTACGAACAAAATATTGTTTATCATCTTGTTCATGTTACTATTTGAACTATATGTATCATCTCTCTCTCTCTCTCTCTCTATATATATATATATATATATATATATATATATATATATATATATATATCATATATAATTACTCATTTCCAGTGTGCGTTAAATCGAAAGCGGAAAACAAGAATTCATAATGGCGTCTTGCCAGCGTATCGATTCAGTGATGTTTTTTAAGTCTACAGTTTTGAATTGATTCTGCGGTTTTCAAACGTGAAAGCCAAATGCTAAAATAATCCCATTTAAATATTTTTTTTTTTTTTTTTTTTTTTGTATTTCTACAACTTATTGCATCTTTAAATTGTAATAAAATCATGAAATTATCGGATCTGACCGAAATTAAAAATAACCTAGCCTACCCATCACACCCAAGGGAGGCTATTCAAAAAGCAAAATAAACCAAACAATATAGCGACCTCATCAGTCGAGAACAAGCATCTTGCTTAAAACAGTTAATATGATTTTTTTTAAAGTAGGGCCGTAAAATGATAAAACTATGACCACTTTAATAAAATAATGAGGTAAGTTCATGTTTTTAAGGTAAGTGTCTTTTATTATCAGAATGATGATTTTTAGCTGCGTTTGCACCAAAGCTGTTGTTAACAATAACATCCTCGACACATAGTAGTAATAATTATTATTCATGACCAGTAAATATAACAAAGACAACGCAGCCTTACCTGGAAATCTTTAGATGATTAATGTCATATTTATGGCGTTTTTGTAAATTATGTAAAATTTATGTTATCTCTATACTATAGTCAGTTTTATTTAAAATAAAAAAGGCAATGGCTACGGTTCGGTCCGACCAAACCCGTATTTTTTTTTTTTCGGGTTACAGCCATACTTATTGCACTGTAGCCGAGTCGCTGCACTGAGCTATATAACAACATAAAGTCACTGCACCAACCTTTTTTTCAAATTTTTTTTTCAGGATTAGGGTTAGGGTGTGGAGCAATATTATCTATGGCTGTAACCCGAAGTAAAAAAAAATCTTTGTATATTATTCTGTGTGCGTAACTAAGTGAAACTACTCCTAAAATACTAAACAAAAAGATATCGTCTGCAATTATATTTTTCATAGTAATTACAAAGAATTTTTGACAGTCTGTCTGTTCTACTCAGTTTATTGGTGGTTGGTAATAATTATTGCTTTCTGACAGTCTTTCTGTGCTGTTAAGCCTATTAATTTTATGTAAGAGTTATAGGGGTTTTTTCATTGCAAACAAATAAATTAGTCTATTTCTCTTTACATCAAAGATTTCTATTTTCTATAAAATTCTGTAAAAGCATAAAAAAATTATAATATGTCAGATTTACTTAAAAATACTTGTAAGATAGTCAAATCAGAGCAGATGAATCATCTGAGGTAAAAAAAAGGCGCTTGGAATCTAATAAATTGCGAAACAGCAGAGAATATTTCATGAATCTGCAAATTCTTTTTCATTTGACTTTGTTCTCATGTTCTTAGATAATTAAATTTTTCAATTTGGACCACAGATGGCTTTGATTAATACAGCTCCCTACTATATAATCCCTTGATGCTCTTGGAATAACTGGTAGAAGCTGTCGGAAATCTCCTCCCATCAAAATAACTTTCCCTCCGAATAATGCATCACTTTCCATTAAATCTTTCAGTAATCTATCCACAGCAATAAAACAATGAGTTTTGATTCTGTCAAAGTCTATGGAGAAAAAATTACTAAAAATCCTGTGTATAAAGAGGCCTTGATGCAATAAAAAATCTTATGTACATAATTTTAAAAATGTAACATAGTAGAAATTGTACAAAAACTTATTTTAACTGTTATTAACCACCACCAGTTATTTTATCGAAAAGGTCCATTTTAGGTCGACTACCTTATATTTTATTTAACTGTCCTTTTAGGGCTATTACCTTTTATTGTATTTATCGGTCCTTAATAGGGCCACTACCATTGTGTGTCTTAATGGTCCTTTTTAGGGCCACTACCATATTTTGAATCTTCAAAGTCCTTTTCAGGGCTAATAACGGTCCTTTTTAGGGAGCAATATTTTGTGTCTTAACGGTCCTTTTTAGGGCCACTACCATATTTTGAATCTTCAAAGTCCTTTTCAGGGCTAATGTAATTTTACAATTAGCTTGAATTCGCTTTGCTAGCATGAGTTTTAATAAAAGTTCCTTTCAGGACCATCTAAGTAAAGTTTATTTAATTAAGTACATTTATAAGTAAAATATAAACATTGTTGAGTTAATTCATAGTTATTAGTATTTAAAAAGTGCTGCGAATTTTTTTGCGGGTACAGCTAGTATATATATATTATTCATTTTTATTCTCTGCGTCCAAATCGAAAGCGGAAAACAAGAATTCAAAATGGTGTCATGCCCACGTCTCGATTCAGAGAAATGTTTTTTGAAAAATCTACAGTTTTAATTGATTCTGCGGTTTTTATTATGAAATGTTAAAGTCCCAAATATTAAAAAGGTAATAATTAATATATAATATCATTCAAATTATTGTAGTTTTTATTACAACTTAATTAATTTTAACATTGTCAAACTAAACAATAGTAATAAACGGAAGTGAAAAAAATAATCGAGCATTTTTTTTAATAGTACATTGAAAATTTCCTTTTGTTCGTGTGTTGTGGATACGCTTTTTATTTATCTTTATTTTAATGCTGACTATCAGGTTCGATTCCTCTTAGGGACATTTTTTTATTGTTTTTTTCACAATGTATCCTTTTAGTTGTTTAATGAAAAGTTTCTAATTAGATCTCTTTGAATTTTTTTTTAAAAAATAATTTATCTTGTAGGATATTGTAAGAAAAACAACAACTAATTAGATTTTTAATTACTTCATAACTTAAAAGAAACAAAATTATTTTGAAAATATATATCAAAGCTGAACCGCAGAGGCGTACCTAGGGGGAGGAGGGGTCCGAAATCGAAAGTCCCGCAGGGCCCAGCGAGGGGAGCCCCCAAACTTATTTGTTACATTAAACATTAAGTACATAAATCTCATGTCTTGGTATCGAACGTCTAAATGCAGGCCAAGCCCCCGGGCCCACAAATCCCTATGTTTGGCACTGGATGAACAATAGTTTATCTCCTAGCAAAAGGCTGCAGGGTAGAACATGATTGTGTGTCGTGGTGGCTGAATGGCTAAGCAACTTGGTGTTTTCTTTTTATTCTGACTATCCAGGTTCGATACCTCTCTTTAAATTTTTTATTGATGTTTTTTTAGAATTTATCCTTTTGGTTTTTAATGAAAAGTAATTTATTAGATCTCTTTTTTGCCTTTTTTTATTGAAATGATTTATATTTTAGGATATTTGTAAAGAAAAGGAACAACAATTAATTAGGTATTTCATTACTTAAAAAAAAAAGCCTTTTTGAAAATATGTGTCAAAGCTGAACACAGAGGCGTACGTAGGGTGGGGAGGGGTTCAAAATCAAAAGTCCCGCCGGGCCCCTAGCTCGAGGGCAAGGAAGTGAGGACAAACGTCAAAATGCAGGGCCCCCAAAGAGGCTAAGCCCCGGGCCCCCAGATCCCCTAGGCTTGGCACTGCCTTTACAATAGTCTATCGTCATGGAAAGGCATTGCAGGGTACAACTAATAAATATATTAATGTGTACCATTTCTACCAAAAGTGTTTAAACAAACATGTTACTAACATTTATGAACAACTTTACCGCGTTGTTGGAGTATCTTTTGAAGTAACGCCTCATCATCGTAAACAACCTGCAGATGTTGATATTTTGTACTTTTACACAGCACTCTGTTATCATCATTTTCGTTGTCTGTCTCACGTTTTTTCTGAGTTTCTGTAACGGTAAATGCTGCAACTACATCACACTTTGTGCAACAGTTTCGAACATAGAAAGGTCTTCTTCAAGTACATCTTTATACTTTTTTATATTTTCGTTCACTTTCTACTAGTCTTTTTTTTTCTCATTTTCGCATCTGTATGAAATTGTTTGATGGCAAATTTCGGACATTCGATTTAGTGTATTGGCTATGTTTCGTTGTAGATCTTTGCCCACTATTTCTTGAAGTATTTATCTTCATCTCGTCTAGAAATTTGCAATGGCTATTGAAAATTTAAGAAAGTAAGTCACTTTTCAGTTTTCCCGTATCGTTCTTTAAATTCTCTAAGCACCTCGTGAATTTTGGGATTTTTATCGTACAAACTTGTATGTCTTCAGTTTTATGTCCGCTAGAGCTACTATGTGTACCTTCTTTACATATTAGACAGGCTGGTGCTGACAAACAACGCAGTAAAAAATACAATATTTTCCCGTGAGTTCCATCGCTCTGCAAGATGCTTTTGCTGACTTTTACATTATTTAAATGCGCAACGCCAAGATGAGTCCTCTGTACAAGAATAAGAGGGGATGCTGTTGACTGTAACAACTACAGGGGTATTTCATTACTTGAGCATTGTAGGCAAAGCCTTTGCACGCGTGTTTCTCAACCGTCTTCAGGTTCTCGCAAACCGCGTGTACCCGAATCACAATGCGGCTTCCGACAAGAAAGATCCACCGCCTGACATGACCTCGGTGCGTCGCTCCGGGAAGTGCGAGAGAACGGCAGATGCCGCTGTACATCACGCCTTCATCTAGACTAACAAGGCGTTTGACTTAGTAAGCAGAAGCGGCCTGTTCCTGCTACTTTGAAGAAGATCGGATGTCCACCTCGGTTACTCAACATCATAAACTCCTTTCACGATAATATGCAGGGAGTAGTCAGCTACGACGGGGACACTTCAGAACCCTTTACAATCAAAAGCGGAGTAAAACAAGGCTGTATTCTAGCGCCTACACTATTCGGTATATTTTCTCTATGATGCTGAATTTCACTCGCATTTAAAGACTCTACAGAAGGTGACTACCTACATACCAAGAAGTGATGGGAAGCTGCTGAACATGGCCGCCCTCAGAGCCATGACCAGATCCGCACTATCCTTATCAGAGATCTGCTGTTCGCTGATGACGCAGCCTGACAGCACACACAGAGGAACACCTACAGCTCCTGATGGATCGCCTAGCTCAAGCATGCATAGAATTCGGACTGACCATCAGTATCAAGAAAACCAACATGTAGGTCCAGGTATCCCAGAAAGCTCCACCTCAATCACCATCGACAATGAAGTTCTGGAGACCACCGACAAATTCACATACCTGGGCTCCACCATCATCAGCAGTCTGTCCTTGGATGACGAGATCGACGAGGCTTGCCAAAGCAACCAGTGTCATGGCCAGACTAAGCAAACGAGTATGGACTAACAAACATTTGACACTGAACACCAAGCTCAAGGTATGTATTCTCAGCACTCTTTTATATGGCAGCGAAACCTGGACTACCTATACCAAACAGGAAAATCGACTCGAGAGCTACCTCCGCTGTCTCCGTCGCATCCATGGCATCAGATGGCAGGACAAAATCACCAACACTGCCGTGCTCAAACAAGCCAGCTCACTGAGCATGCATCTCCTTCTGTGCCAAAGGCGTCTACGCTGGCTGGGTCATGTGCATCGAATGCAAGATGGACGCATACCAAAGGACATCCTATATGGCGAGCTCGCCACCGGGCATCGCCCACGCTGGTCGCCCACAACTGCGATTCAGGATGTCTGCAAACGCGACCTCAAACTGACCGGCATCAGCCTCGACAATTGGGAACAGCTCGCCGAAAACGACAGGTGGGTGGCGTCAGGCTGTTCAGCCGATACATTATCTATTTACTTTTATTATATTGTGTTGGTGGATATGTATGTAAGTAATTATTGGAACAGTATATATAATGATTTATTTATTTAAGATTGTATTTTTGGTTGAATTTTCCCCTTTGTTTCTTGCTTGTAAAAATATTTTCAGTTAGGCAGTAACTAATCAAAATCATTTTTTCATAATATAATTAAGGACACTTTAATAAATATAATTCGATCTAAAAAAGCACCTCCAAGATTAAATAATTATAATTCAACATTTGTTTATATATTTTAATTTATTTTCTTTATTTATGAACTGAAAATAATTATTGTAATTACTCTACCTAGCCTCTAGTTCATGTACGTTTTACAAATAACAACATAAACTAAAGACTTTTAACTTAATACACGTAGACTGGGATATGAGTTTGATCAATAAACCCTGTAAAAGAAAAATATATTGATTATAAATATATATGTATAGTTAAACGACATACGTCAATATCCGTGTTTACATGTCTTGGCATAAGAGACAATGCTGATGAATGTTGAACACAAATTTTGATCTCCATTCACCTAAAAACATTCAACTTGGTGCAATTTATTTATTTTTAATGCATTAATTTATTAAAGCTAGTTTAATTATTTTATGTGATAAGTAAAGTATATACAAAGTATACCAATACATACATATTTGAGGTCATAGCGAGAAAATTGATATTACTTCGCTTGGCTTGGGCTGCAATATGTTAATGATTTTGCTGCTCCTTATTGTGGTTTATCTCTGTGTACTATCTTACAAAGAAGTTGTAGTAAATTTCTTTAATAGCACACAGTTTTTAACGAATCACATTGTGAAAGCTCAGTTGTAAACACAAAAAACTTTCATAAAGAAAATCATAAACTTTTAGAGCACATTTCTAAAATAAATCACTCTACATTTTACTGCCTTTACACTTTTATTAAGTTGATGTTTCAAAGACATTCTTTTAAGGTTTGAAGTATCATCATCAGAAATAGAAATATTGATCAATAAATATTAACTAATCATTATTAATAGCTTTCAAAGAAAAGCTGACATTTCAAATGTTCATTCTCAACTGTAATACTAATTATGGAAATTCCTGTTAACTGACGAGGATAGAACTGCTATATTTACCTGGAATACAGGAAGAATAAATATATTCTATGTTTCTATACTCTATATACACACATAAGTTAGAAACAAATCTTTGACGATGACATTGTATCAAAATTATACAAAAAAGTAAACACTTTTCACCAACTTCATTACATTTTACAACATGACGTACTCAAAGATGTCAAAATCTTCTATTCTCTAGTGGTCAAAATATTCTATTATCTACTAGTCACAATACTCTATTATCTAGTTGTCACAATATTCTATTCTCTAGTAGTCACATTATTCTATTATCTACCGGCCACAATATTCTATTATCTACTGGTCACAATATTCTCTTCTCTAGTGGTCACAATATTCTATAATCTACTGGTCACTATTCTATTATCTAGTAGTCACATTATTCTATTATCTACTGGTCACAATATTCTATTATCTACTGGTCACAATATTCTCTTCTCTAGTGGTCACAATATTCTATAATCTACTGGTCACAATATTCTATTATCTAGTGGTCACCAATATTCTATTAATAAGTAGTCACATTATTCTATTATCTACTAGTCACAATATTCTAATATCTACTGGTCACAATATTCTCTTCTCTAGTGGTCACAATATTCTATAATCTGGTCACAATATTCTATTATCTAGTGGTCACAATATTCTATTCTCTAGTGGTCACAATATTCTATTATCTAGTGGTCACAATATTCTATTCTCTAGATGTTACAATAAAGTATGCTCCAGTGGTCACAATATTCTATTTTCAAATTGTCTATCTACAACTTCATGTACTTTAAGAAGTTATTTATATAAAAAGGGCCAACAATGTCAAAGCTTACTTCAGGAAATAAACACTATTCACAGCTTAAAATCTGTTTACTGTTTACTTCACTATATTTTCAGTGTTATTTCTTAATCAAACGACCGACATGAATAGGGATTCATTGATATTTTTGTTAGAATACGTACACTGTACATAAATATATATTTGAATACGGTCTGTTTGTTTTATGTGTATATTTAAAATGTACTTTACTGTTATGTTGACCTGGACCAGCCGTGTTCTAGAAAAGATTGTCAACTTTATATTTATTTTTTCAGCTATATGGAGGTCGTATTTAGAGAAAATGTTTTTTTGAAATATTTTTAAGATGAAGTAAATTATACACTACAAGTAACTAAATGTAACTTAATAAAAGTATGTTTAGAGAACAAATGCAGAACATGACCCCATCATATCTTACATGTGTATTATTAAATGTTTTAGAAATGTTTTGCACAAAGTTATTACATCCGGACTGTCTGGGGCATGGAAATCTAGATATAGCATCAGGAAGGACAACCGATATTTAAAAAATACGGTTTAGGCTGACACACAATCAAGTGTTTAGCGTAAGTCTTCATGTTTAATAGCACTTTTGTATATTTGGTACTTATGTTTTTATGAAATAAACACAAACGCAATTAAAGTTTGAAAACTTTTAATAACAAATTTTTTAATTTAAAATCTTTATTTTGTCAATTTAATTACTTTTTCGTTTTTTCATTGGTTTTTCATTCAATTGCTTAACATAATTTTTAGACGAACAATTAAGAAATTTAACATAAATAAGTTCTTTTAAATTATGATTGAAATAAAAAAATAATTTCTTCAATCAGCAATGACTCATCAATTGTTACTCTATAAACAATTTAAACAATTTTTTATTTGTTTGTTCTAGAAATAGTTTCAGACTACTTGCTGATCTTTTCAATGAATTGAATACTTTCCATTTGTAGTAGGCAAGTAGAAGGTGTACTCAGATGGCTTCAATAGCCCTCCTCTGTTGACATTGTTAAAAAAAAAACATCCAGCTTTTTCAATCTTAATTCGTCAATGTCTTTAAAATTTTTATCGACTAATTTTTCTCTAAAGCTTTTTTACATTTTAAAAATTATGTTATTATAAAGTATATATAGAAAATGTAGTAAATTGAAAGGGCTTTTTAACAATATATGTTTCAAAGTGATATGATTATTATATTTCTATTATTAGTCAAAAGAGATACAAAGTGCAGACATATTTTTTGAAATAAATAATTTACTTACAATGATTGGTTGAGGAAAGTGTTTTATAAAATAAACATAGAAAGAGACAGAAGCTTAACATTTTCTTAAAATGAATATAATCAAAAATTAAACTTAGAAATGTATATAACAAGTTTAATGTCGGTATGATTTTCATTATCATATAAATTGATGCTTTGGTCAAATTTAGTCAGTTTTTAAAATTATATAAACTCTTGTGTCATCTCACAGCTGTCTTGTGAAGGAGACATGGAGCAGTATAGCCAAAATTTAAACAGACACAAGAAAGGTCTTTTTGGCAAGAAGATATCTCTCAATAACATGTTAACATGGTCAAAGGTTAGAACTAAGTATAAATCTATTGTGTTTTATTACTTATTGTAACACTGCTTGATTTATTTTACGTCTGCTTTAAGCAGTGTTAAAAAAATAATCATGTTACAGTTTGAAGTCATGTTATAATAATCACTTGACTATTTCAGGACCCAATTCAGAAACCTATGATAAAAACATCTGACAAGAGCATAAAGAAGGAAGCTTGTGACATGTTTAAAAATATCCTTTTCTGTAAAACAATCCATGTTAACTCTCAACAGACTGAACGTTTTTTGAACATTTTCAGTTCGCTGTGATATCTTTCAATTAAATTGTAATAACTTATTTATTTTAAAAGTTATGTGATTATAGTTTATATCAATTTGTAGCAAAATGAAAGGGCTTTTTAACAATGTATGTTTTAGAGTGATATTATTATGCAAGCTTTTTATAATTTTTAAATAGTTTAGATGAAAAAAAATAAAAAATACAAAATAAATAAAACAATCCACAAACACAAAAAAGAAAAAAAAAATCATTATGATTCATTTCAATAAAAGTTACATTTTATTAAACTACATTCAATTCTCTGTGTGTAGGATATTTTTGAAGACATTATATTCAGAAACAAAAGATATTTAAAAATTTCTAAAAATGATGTGTTTTAACAGAAAAAGGACCAAAAAAATGCTTGGATCAACATTGACCTTGCAACAAGAAAAATTCAAAAAGATAATAAATCTAAGTTATAAAAACTAACATTCTAATGTCTATTGATAACAACAAAGCTCAATTTCAGTATGGTTTTATAACTTTGCTAAAAATATTTTACAAGATTACTGTAACTATTATACAAGTTTATGATAACGAGAGAGACAATTTCTATCTTTTTGAAAACACAAGTAAACCTCACATACCCTACACTTTACACTTGTTTTTCTTACTACTTTTTCAGTACTGTAGCACAATCTACAGTTTCCACGTTTATCCATAAATTCTGGATTCATGGCATGCTTAAAAAATACTGGTGGTCGTGATGCAATAGGTACAGCATCAAACGGACCAATATTTCCCAATTCCCGAATTAATTCTTCTGTGAAATTTAACTGCCCATATCTAGCTGCTCTTTTAAATTCTACAATGTCTTTGTGTTTATTTCTTAAATCCTGGAACAAAATATAAGAGTTAACCCTAGCTATATCTAGTAAATGAAAAAATTGTTTTCCAATATTTATTAGTTTTTCGTAGAACATTATATTTATTAATCAACTGGTCACTCTTATCTACACCCCCCATATATCTATTATAATCCTGGATTATGGCTGGTTGGTCAACTGTAAGTTCCTCAAATTTTCCATTTACTTTAGTCCGTCGTTTAACTGGTCCAAATCCATTTGCAATATGCATAGTGGACATAACCGAAACAGTTTTATTGTCCCGCCACTGTACTGTCAATAGCTGTCCCTCTCTAACCCATCTCATATCCCCTCTTTTAGATTTTTTAAAGATTGGGGAAAACCTTTCCTTGTCCTAAGAATAGTTACACATGCTCCTACCCCTAAATCCCATAGATCTTTAAACAACTGTACACTAGTATAAAAATTATCGACAAATAATCTATAACCCTGTTTAGCCAAAGATTTAATTAATTTCATAACCACCCCATATGCCAACCCAAAAGGCCCATTATCCTGTTTACCTAAATATAAATGAAAATCATAAGTATACCCAGAAAGAGAATCAGCTAATACCCATAACTTCATTCCCCACTTAGTCGGCTTATCCCTAATGTACTGCCTAAAACTATATCTACCTTTGTTTCTAATCATTCTTTCATGTATTGATATATGTTGGTAAGGCTGAAACAATTTTATACATTTCATTCTAATAAAGTTAAATAAAAAATATACTTTACATAACTTGTTGGATTTGTCTTCAGTTTGAGGATTAGATACCTTTAGAAAGCTCATTGTAGATTTAAATCTATCACGAGACATAAAAGCTCTGGCCCAAAGTCCATTATATAACGATTTAGTAGACCAAAAGCGGTCAATGTTCGGTGCTTGAACAAGTCCAGCATACATAATAAGTCCACAGAATCTATAGAATTCATCTGGTGTAAGGTCAAACCAGCCTTGGTAAACACTAGGTTTTGTAGGTCCATATTGTCTGGCATAGCTATTTGTACAGTCACAAATATGAATAACTAAGTCCAAAGTAAAAATAAAGTTTAAAAATGCCACTGCACTGCAGAATTTCCTAATGTCTTCCCTAGTTTTAGCTCCTTCGAGTTGAATGCCTGGATCCCTCTCAGGTAGAAAATCCTTTGGTGGTTCTGGATATGTGTCATTTGTAACATAACCATATGATCTGTGGGATAAAAATAAATGTGTAAAGAAAAGCATCAATTAAAAAAAAATTAAAAAATATCAGCTTATTTATAGAGAGCTACAATTAATTATTTTATCATGATAAAAAAAATTATCAATACAGATATGTAATTATTATATAAAATTTAGTCTTTTGACAAAAGTTTTGTGTTTACAAGCATCAGCTGATTGGCAATAATACAAAAATAAAACAGTACTGCAAGCAGCAGAGTACTAAATAAATAATATTTATATATAAACCTTTATATAATAGAATATAAATGTTTAGATTTTTTCCTTATTTTATAACTGTTCCCACATAATAAGTTCTAAAGAAAAAATAAATGAATAAATAAATAAACAGCTTTGCGATCATAGTCAAACAAACTCAAAGCATGTTGGTTCAATACTTACACATCTGAGTTAGGAGTGTTGAAACTTAAATTAATACTAATATTTTCAGCATCAGAGTCATCCGAAGATGTAATAAGTTCCCATCTTCATCACTAGAATCAAGTTCATTTTCTTCAATATAATCGGAATCTGAGTCCATTTTAGTGTAGTCGAAATTACTGACTAAACGTAAACAAATCAAAATGGCGTTCGGTGCCGGTCACCTGATAGTGTTATTTTATTTACGAGAAATTGTAGCTAAATAAAAAATAAATAATTATTTTTTAGTAAAAAGTATTTAGAAAGCATTTTTTTATAAAAATATTATATTTGTAATAAAAAAATATAAAAAAAAATATTATTTTTCATGGTTTGACTTCATGGATCACCAGAGTCACATATTATTGTATGCCGTCTGTTGGGCGTTAAGCCTGACTAGCTCATATAGTCAATCTTTTTCTTAAAATACTTTTTCAATATACAGAAGCTGGTTTTTATTTCATTGACCATATTGCAGCATTTAGGTCAAATATAACATAATTGTGTCTTAATAAGGTGAGAAAAAAATGGACCTTAACTTGATTTCACTGATTCAACTGTACATGGGTGATAGGAAAGGAAAACAGGCCCCTATGTCAGTCGCCCTGGATATTATCACAAAAGGTTGGTCTACATCAAATCTTAGAGATGAAATCTACATTCAGCTTATGAGACAGACCACAGAAAATAAAAGAGAGTAAGTTTTCTGATCTGTAAAAAGTAGTGGTGCTTCTTTGTCTTGTCACAGATTAAAATATATCACTCTATACACCATTGGTACTGTTATTTCAAATTTTATTTGAAATACAGCCACATTTGGTCTTTAATTTCATTTTAAGACATAATCATATTTTCAAAATTTCAGTGAGTGCTTCCTTCATTGAACTAAGTTTTTGTTTTGCTTGATTGAAAAAAAAAATTTTTTTTTTTTTTGTTTATCACATAATGTTACTAAACATGTTTTTTTTTTATCTGTCTTCATTTTATCTTAATATTTACTGTGTGAATGAGTTATAATGTTCTGTGCTCTACATCCTTGGTTACAGTGAAAGTTTACACAGAGGATGGGAGCTGATGGCAATGTGTTTACATTTCTTCCCACCGTCACAAAATTTCCATTCAGTTCTGGATTCTTACATTGTCAAACATAAAGATCCACCCCCGGATCACATCAGTGTAAGTAGTTGAACCTAATTGAGTGTAAAACAATTTTATTAATGGGTGATTATTTGAAAAAAGATCATGCAGAATATTAGTACTTATCTTAATATTTATTTTAAGGAGTTTTTATCTGATTATACTTCACCTAAAACTTGGTTCCCAACATTTTACCCTTGAGCACATTATTAGACCTCGGTGTTACATCCGGCGCTGATCACTTTTACAAAGGGCATTAAAATTAGATAATTAAAATAGCGATAGTCATTTTAATTTATTCCATTTCTGAACTTTGTTCAAATTCCACATCATGTGGCACTTTCAAATCAAGGCAATATTCCTGATAAACTAATTAAAGTGTTTAATCCATTCCTGGTCTTTACATTTCCAACCTTTATAAAAATATGATTAATATTTTCAGCACTTTAGTTTCTGTTAAAAAAACAAATGAATGTTTTAAGATATTTGGCATCAATATTATGTTGTTAACTTTAAGAAAATAAATAAAGAAATATATCTTACATTATTTGACTTGTTTTCTATAATAACATTACATGATTGCATAAACTGATAGTTCATATTTCAAAAAAAGATTCTTTTAGTGAGATTGTCTTGAGTTTTTTTATTCTCTCAAGCCCAGAAATTTTGTTAGATTTATTTAAAGAATAATATTTTCCAAAAAACCCATCATAAATATTTTGTTTATTTCAGACATTTGTGCCTCATTTTTCTGCTTACTGTAGCCAGAGGCTAATAAGATTGTCTCAGACAGGGGCCAAAAAAGGAGTGAGAAAACCAACTTTAGAAGAAGTAGAACAAGCTAAGGTCAGTATTCAGATTAACATAAGTGTTTTTAATTTAATTTCTTTTTTTACATTTTGTTTAACTGTATATAATAATGTTTATCTGTTAAACACTAAACATTTTTGATTTCTCAGAAAGCTGTGTTTCACCCTTCCATGTTTGGCTCTGTGCTAGAGGATGTCATGTTATTGCAAAAAGAACGACACCCAGACAGACAGTTGCCATGGATACAAATTGTTCTGTCAGAGGAAGTTCTCAGACTGAATGGCACTCAGACAGAAGGAATCTTCAGGTATGTAGGTGATAAAATATAGAAAGGATTATTCTCATGCTTCATTTAATCAAATTTTCCTAATTTACTGTTTATCACTAATTATATTTACACAATAAATACTTAGTTAAAGAGTAGAATTTATTTTGGTCAACAGAGTGCCTGGAGATATTGATGAGGTCAATGCATTAAAAATTCGTTGTGACCAGTGGATTTTACCATCTGACTGTCCTGACCCACATATCCCTGCTTCCTTATTGAAACTGTGGTATCGTGAACTGTACGAGCCTCTAATTCCATCTCAGTTTTATGAAAGTTGTATTGAGAATTACTCCAATGCTGATGCAGCCATTGCTATTGTCAACCAGTTACCAGATATTAATCGGCTAGTTCTCTGCTACCTCATTAGATTTTTACAAGTAAGTATAGTCCTTTTAACTTTTGGATATTTTATGGGCTTTAGAACCTTAGAACTTATTTAGAATAGGTCCCTGGGTAATATTCTAGCTATAAATAGCTACTTTATTTTCATTCAGCATTCCCAAACATAGTCTATGGTTTAAATATTTTTTTTTATATTTCTATTAAACATATGTCTGCAATTGTTTATTTAGGTTTTTGCGGCACCTGAAAACGCTCAAGTGACTAAAATGGATGTCAACAACTTGGCCATGGTGATGGCACCGAATTGTCTTAGATGCGAAAGTGATGATCCTCGAGTAATTTTTGAGAACACTCGCAAGGAAATGGGATTTATTCGCACACTAATTCAGTCTCTGGACACAAGCTTTATGGAGGGCATTGTATAATATTTTGAATGTAATTGAATGTCTGCATACAGATAGAGCTTAGGATAGTTCTAAGAGGTATCATTGTGGACATAAAACATCTTTATGAAATCTGTGATTGGTTTGATATTGATTTTTTATAGTATATTAAAGCTTTAATAGAAGCTTCACTTTAATGAAGAAGGCTTTTATGTATAAAGTCATGTTTTTCTCCCAGAATATTTTTAAATTGGTTTTTGTAAAAAAAAAAATGTGTCAAACATTTAATAATTATTTTAATTATTCATGATTGTTTTGTGCTAAGGAAAATAGTTGCTGAGTCAATTTTGAATGATAGATATTAAAATGGCAAAGGGCATTTGAAGACTTTATGGAAGGCTTACAGTTCTAAATCCTGGACAAAAGTCATAAGCATTACAAATTATAATATTTGTATTATGAAACATAATATATTTTTATTTATTAAGTATAATATCATTGATGATTATTTTTACTTGGTTGTGATCTTTAATATTTTAGAAAATTGGCAAGGAAAAATGACTCATTTTATAACCACAATACATGTATCATGTTTTAAAATTTCACCAAATTACCACATTCAATCAATATGGCTGATAACATTGCAGATAAATATTCATTTTACAATTGATCTATTTAGCTGGTAATGAAAAGGTTTAGTAAACAGTGAGAGTAGATTTGGAAGTTGAATATGTCATGAAAATTTTAGTATTGTTGTAGTATAATATATGTAGTAGTCAGGGACATGCCTAGCCTATGTGCCTACGGGTTGCAGACAGGATTTGAGATAGACAGAATGACATTTAAAATACATTTTTTGAGATTTTATAATTGAATATGCCTGCACTAATTTCTCACATGCCAATCCATCAGAATGTCATTTTCCATCATGTAATCAGTGGTTCTCAGTCTTTTCAGGATCCACAATGAGAATTTTTTTTTACATCCACTATGAGAAATGTTTTTTACATTACCTACCTGATTAACAGTTTTGTTTTGTAAAGAAATTCTATGAATAAGAAAGAGAAAAGTGAAATATAAACCTTTCTAAGTTTTTCCTTGCAGATTCACATACTTTTAGATTTATTAAAGTTGTTATTATGTACACATGGATCCAACTATTTATTGGATTATTGATCCACTATTTATTGGATTATTGATCCACTATTTATTGGATCATTGATCCACTATTTATTGGATTATTGATCCAACTATTTATTGGATTATTGATCCAACTATTTATTGGATTATTGATCCAACTATTTATTGGATTATTGATCCAACTATTTATTCATTTTGACTTTGTCATGACCACAGTTTGAGAACCAGTGCATTTAGTTTTTGATCAGTTTAAATTATTGGGCAGCACCAGAAAGTCTTAAACCATTGGTGGATCTTCCTAAATTTTTTTATAGCCCATTATGAAAAGCAAAAGGGTTTCTTAAGACTCAGTGATCCCTGATAAGTGTTAATTTTCTCACCTCTTCCTGGTGGGCCTGTTGGTAGAATTAGTGAAATGCATAAAACAGCAAACAAGACCACATTTCTAATAAAAATATATACTTAAACTTGAAGAGGAATCTTATATTAGAATATCTCTAGTTTTTCAGAAAATACCCCTTAAATCGTCAAGTGATGTTCTTTTAATCCATCACATTGTTAGGTCAGCTTTATTTTTATAATCATAATTTGTTGATGTTAAGGTCATAATAACTGAAGTCTGTATTGTGCATTCTATGAGCCCAGATATTTCACTTTTAAATCTCTAAGTAATACATGCAATAATAAAAATTTACTTTGAGATTTTAGGAATTTCAATTTTCATTTCTCATACTTTTCCAGTTATCAGTTAGATTTCTTAGAGATTCAATGTGTTAATATTTATTTTTGATTTTTTTGTAATATTTTTCAATGTTAACCCTGGGTACAATAATTGTATTATGTCCTGTCCCAATCATACAAACTTCAAGCATCATCTAAAAACTGCACAAAACACAGGGATGTGCCATTCATTTACACACTTAAGCTTTTATTTGCCACTTAAACATTCTTCACTTTGTCATCATAATCATTTATGTATCTGGCTTACTGCACAAATATTCTCCACTTTTACTGATTCATAGCCATTATTTGACTCGCTGTGCTTTTATAGCATATATCAATACTCTTTATGCAGTATTCATACGGCTATACCATAAACTACTTCCATTTCCATTATTATAGCAACCCAAAGAGTAGCCCTATTTGGAGTTCATGACCAACAAAGTGGTTGAGGTAATTTTAATACTAAGAGGACAATTAGTAAAACTTTAGTTCTCTATTATATTTTTGTACAAAATTACTTGCAGTGTTTCCTTAATAAGTTCCTAGCAATTTTTTCCTAAAAACTTTGTTCATAGAAATGTTTTTTATTATAAAATCATGTCTATGAACAGTTTAAGAATATTAAAATTAATATAAATAGATGACAGCGTAAATTAAAAAGTATTGCATAATAACATGAATTACAAATGACTGATGACTTAGATGTAATATTTTTTAAAAATCTGTTTTAAACAGAAGACTTTGCCGCCCTTGTGTTTTTTACCTACATACTCCACATTCTTTAGCAGCCCTGATAGTGATATAAATTATGTCCTTATGCCGTTAAACATTTTTGCAGGCTTCAATACTGTGAAAAAGAATATTGAAAGAACATTTGCATGAAATTGATTCTAGTTATACATCTGAATTCAGTTTTAATCAGCTTCTTAACCAAGTTCAAATGTTGCATTTTTCAAGAAAAATTTTTTTTATTACTTTAAATTGAAAGTGGTTCTAGGTTTCTAAGGCTTTATTAACGGCAAATACTCTAAATTTTAATACATGTAAAAAAAATTTTTTTTAATTACAAGTCTATCTCTCTATATGTTAAAAATCAAACGCTTTTTTAATCTGCAAAGTAAAAAGACCAAAGGAAAAAAAATTCTGTATTATTAATGAAGCTTTTTGTTTTATTATCTTTTTTTCATAACTTTTGGCCTTCACTATGAGTCAGGAAATATAAAAGTTAGAGAACTATTGTATGATTACTGGTACATGTATATTAAAAAAAAAGAACACAAAGAGAAAGAATTAATTGTTAAAAAGGGGTGAAAATAAAAGCTTACTACAAAATTATTTCTGTAACATTAGGATGGCTCTAGCACTGTGGTAAACTACAGGCTGGTCTGACTCCACAGCAACATTCAAATTGTGTGAATTTTTTTTCGAAATTATTTGTTTGGATATCAGGTTGTATATGTTTCCATTTCTATAGATTCAAAGGTATAACTTCAATATGCTTACAAATATTTTTGTGCCCGTTGATTATTTTTATAAGTTTGCAAATAATTTTTGATACTGTGCATCAATACAGCAAACAAGACTTAATTCCGACACCCATTAGACTGGCTATTATTTATTTTCTTGTAAATATCATTATAGCTTATGTATCAAGTAAATATCATTATAGCTTATGTATCAAGTAATTCATTTAATTTGAGATGAGATAAATTTCAACTATTTTGTGGTGATTCAAGTGAACAGCTTTTATTTTTAGTAAACTTGTTGGTAAAGAATTAGGATTTCTAGTTTGAATCAATTCTCATTAAAAAAATGTATATAAGCATCCAGTTTATTGCAGAGAAAGGCCCAATCTACTTTAGAAGTAAAAAAATAAGTACAGTTTTATTGATTCAAGACACTTCAAATAAAAAAATAGGTTTTATGATTGTTTATTTGAAAATTAATCATATCAAATTATGTGAAAATGAATTCTATGTTCTTAACAATACCATCTTATCCTTTAGCAGTTTTGTCATCATTAGGAAAATAACATTTTATGCATCAGTTTTGTTATTATTAGGAAAATAACATTTTATACATTAGTTTTGTTATCATTTGTTTTGGGTAATAACAAAAAAAAAGTTTGATATTTTTTCCTAAGATATTTCTGTTAAATATCATAGTATAACTTTAGTTAATGAAATTGAAAATATTGTAGGCATCTGATTATTGATACATATATTAAATATACAACACCTTTATGTCAAAAAGTTTTTTATTATGTTAAATTATTAAAAAATTGTATAAGCATAACCATTGTTGCATTTAAATGGATTATTTATTTTTTTCAAACAGAACAAAAAAATTTTTTATTTTTTCAAGTTTTTGTGGATATGTAGAAGACAAAACATCTACATTTTTGAACAAAATTTTAGCATTTGAAAGCTGATTTCTGTTTTAAACCTGCTTAAATGAGGTTTAAGTTTTTTTATGTTGATTTAAAGATAGAATTCTGTGCACATCACATGTAAAATACTTTACCTAGTTGTTTTATTTCCATGTAGCTAAAAATTCATCTAACAGAAAAATGAATGAACTTAATTTAAGAAGACTAAAGATTGGAACAGATGCATGTAATAACAATTCTTCATAATATTAAGTGTTATACCTGAATATGTTTCATATCAATCTTTTTTAAATAGAATTCTACTTTTAGCACCTCTCATGTACAGAGCCTAATTGTAAACCTGAGTACTTAAATTTGTTTCAAAAACCAGACTAGTTTGTCAGGATCCACACTGTCAATTTGCACACAGTTTTGTCCCCTTAATTTTATCACGACTTTATATATGTATAAACCATTTGTTTATGGTAACTGAATTTAATTTTGTCATAATGGGAACAAATCTTTCATTGAACTGTACAATACTGTTTTAATTTTATTTCTGAATGTAAATTATTTCTAAATTCATCTTATTATTTATTAAATTAAACCAGACTAAGTGGTCATCCAAGATAACACCCTACACAAATATTACAAATAAGGCTGTGGCTAATGGTGGGTTTTTTTTCTGTTGTTATTATTTGTACATCATTTTTCCCTGATGTTAATTTATATAATGTCATGTAAATAAAATATTGTGCAATAGAGTGACCAACAAACAGACAGTAGCATGAAATAATAAACATTGTTGGATGAAAATGTGTGATGTTTGTATGCTGCCATTGTGCTTAAAACTGTTCATTATCTTTCTCCCCTCGTCCTCCTCCACTCTAGAATTCATAAGTGGATTTCAGCTTGACTTTTATTATTGTTCTGGTGATATGATTTTAACATCCAGTTGAAATAAGTTTTGCTTACAGATCTGAGAGTAAAAATGTTTTCTTGAGCAATACAACCTGTAAAATTGTACATGTTGAATACCATGTAATTTCTGGTAGATGTGAAGTTACACATACTTTGTTTATTGTAGATGTGAAGTTACACATACTTCGTTTATTCAGCTTACCTTAAGAGATTGACACCCCCCCCCCAAAACAAATTTTTAAATACATTTGTCTCAAGAATATCTGAATGTCTCACTGGCATATAAAACATTTAGGGTTTCTTTTTTATATTCTTAGATGTTTTTTTTTATAATTACTAACACTGAACTGTTAATTTAGGCCTTTTAACTGTTTTTACTCTTCTTTTTATGAATTTATTATGTGCTTTTTGTCACATCTTCAACTAAATTATCAGAAGTAAGTTATGATCTCTGCACCCAAGTCATGTTATCTACAAAGAGACAATTTGTTTCTTAATTTTTTAAATTAAATTTTTATCAACTTTTAGAACAAAAACAATTAATATATTGTCATTTTATTCATGATTTATTTTGTAATGTGTGTGTCATAGCTTCCTTTCTATGTCTTATTCACATAACAGTGTATTGTCTGTTTGTTTTAATGTACATTTTAAAATGCATAAAGAATGCATTGTTTACATGAATCTGGCTCATTAATTCCATTAACAGTACTAAGTGTATGCAGTGTTTATATGAAATGTTTTATCTGTGTATCATTTCATCAAAGTTAAAATAAAGTTGACTTTTTTGCATTCTTTTGAGAATGGTTTTATTGAATAATTTTTATTAATTATATTTATTAATTATGCTTATTAGCCTTATTTTGATTCTATTCATTTGAACTGAGCACATTGGTATATAAGCTGAAAATATGCGGGAGCAAATAGATAGCTTATTTAATATTAAGGACGAGGTAGTTTTTCAATAGCAATATTGATTAAATTAACTATTTATGTCTAAAAATAAGTTTATAATTGGCAGAGTCCTAGTAAATTTACGAAATTTGTATTGAAGTAAGGGGTTAAATTCCCAGTTGTACTTTATAGTAGCCATTGCGACCTTAGCAGGGGTGAGGATGCAGAAATAGTACAGGCACTGCTAGAACTGTCCAGAAGATGGATATCTCATCTTTATATTATTGATGTGGTTGTATGTTGAACTATCCCTTGATTTGCACATTGTTTTTGTTTTTAGGCCCTAGGATGTAGAGAATGCCTTAGAAACAATCCTATTAGAGGATACTGGTTCACCATCTTAACATCACATTTTTTTGGAAAATACTTAACATAGAATTAACCAGTGTTGTAAAAAGTGTGGGTAGGGGAGGTCAGCCCCCGGGTAGCACTTTATTCAGATGTTCATCCGTGTGAAATTGTTCCAATTCCAAATGTTCAGGTGTCGATTTTTTTTTCGCCTGTTATAAATGATATAAAGTGAACTCCCACAAAACAAAAACATTTTAGTAGCCGGCATAGGCTAACGTTCCTAGGATCTGTGTGCTAAACTACCTAAAAACTGAGATTAAACTTTCGAATTCTTAATATGTTTTGTATGAACCCACCGCCATAATTATAATCACTAAGACCACTACTGATGTGTTCAATTCGCTGTATTTGAATGGAAGGAAAGTTTCCTAAGTAGGCGAAGGTGTATTATATTTAAAGAAGAAAAATAAAGGCTTGTAAAAAAAAATAATGCCGGATAGTTTTACAAAATAATGTTACTGATGCCGTTTGGTAGCGCAATCCAATGAAAGGACTAAGAAATACAAACCACAACACTGGCACTCCCCCACGGTCTAATTTTAAAGCATGTTTGTATTCCAATGCATTTTAATATATTGAGTTTTGGGTTTTTGAAGTCATTTGACTTTTAAGGCGTTCAGATTATAGAGCTAGGCGGCACTAGCGCTATTCACGCCACTGATCATAACATCCCATTTTTGGAAGATACGTCAAGACATAACATCTCATTTTAGGAAGATACGTCAAGACATAACATCCCATTTTTGGAAGATACTTCAAGACATAACATCCCATTTTAGGAAGATACTTCAAGACATAACATCCCATTTTAGGAAGATACGTCAAGACATAACATCCCATTTTAGGAAGATACTTCAAGACATAATATCCCATTTCAGGAAGATAATTCAAGACATAACATCCCATTTTACGAAGATACGTCAAGAAATAACATCCCATTTTTGGAAGATACGTCAAGAAATAACAATAAGGTATTTCGCAGAATTTCTGTATAAAAATTTTGTAATAATAATAGACAAAAATAGTAGATTAGAAAATCAAAGAGAGTACAGCACACATTTACATATTTAAGTTCTTTTTCTAGATTTACGTCTGGCAAAATTTTTGAGTACATCATCAAAGATAATTTTGTGCAACAAGTTTGTCTCAATCATCAGCAGAGATAAGGAATCAAGCCTTTCTTGTTTCATTGTCAATCTACTTGGATTTTTTTTTTTTACGTTTCAACTGAGAAAAAGAGAGCTCAGTTGAACAGTTCGTAATCAATAATAGTACAAATATGCCGCGAACCCCCGAGCAAGGGGATTTCTTCATTTGGAAAAGCACACTCGATGTATTAACTATTACTTTGCATAATTCTGCATGACTGGACGTGTTGTTTTCAGATTTTGATGCACGAAACTTGTGGCGAATATATGAATTGCTGTAGTTCAGTATATAAATTATTGTTTAGATCTTCAGGATAAGCAATTTAGTCCTTCACAGTGCAGGATTGACGTATCATCATCACCATCATTGCACGCATGGCAGGGTAAATGTCACCAACAACAGATCTCCAGAGTCTTCTGTCCTTTGCCATCTTCTCCAGCTGATTCCAGTTTTGTCCCATCTTTATGGTGTCCGCTTCCAGGTCTCGACGCCAGGTATTTCTTGGGCGGCTTCTCTTCCGTTTACATCAGTACCTGCCTTGTGATACTGGCTGCTGGTTTACGTAGGGTGTGTCCTATCAAGCCCCATCGCCACTTTCTGATCTCTTCTTCAGCTGAGAGTTGGCAGGTCTTTTCCAAAAGGCTGACATTGCTGATGGTGTATGACCAGTGAATTTGGAGGATTCTTCTGAGGCAGCTGTTTGTAAAGGTTTGGACTTTCCTTAGTGTGGTCTTAGACATCTTCCACGTTTCCGCTCCATACAGCAGGACTGATTTGACGTTGGTGTTAAAAAGTCGAATCTTGATTTCTAAGGACAACTCTGTGGTGGACCAGACATTCTTAAGCTGCATGAAGGCAGCTCTAGCTTTACCAATTCTTGATTTGACATCTGCCTCTGTGCAACCCTGCTGATCGATAACACTACCCAAGTAAACGAAGGACTGCACCTCTTACAGCTGTCTTACTTGTAGGGTGACGGGATTTGTACTGGTGGAGTTTATTTTTAAGATCTTGATTTTGTCTTGGTTTATATTGAGGCCAACCTCGAACGCTGCGGCTGAGACTTTATCTGTCTTCTCCTGCATCTGTTGTTGGCTGTGGGAGAGGAGAGCAAGATCGTCTGCGAAGTCTAGGTCGTCAAGCTGGCTCAATAATGTCCACTGGGTTCCATTTCTTTATTCTCTAGTGGATTTTTTCATGATCCAGTCAATTGCAAGAAGGAAAAGGAATGGTGACAACAAGCATCCTTGTCTGGCTCAAGTTCGTACCTGGAAGCTTTTTTGTGAGCTGTCCTCCATGGATTAGTCTGCAGGACATACCACCTTAAGAATTCTTTATAATGTTAACAACAGGGTGGTCCAAGGAAAAAAATGTTTTTGAGATTGCACACCCTGTAATTTGTTTCCTTATATAAAAGTAAACTTTCATGCAAAATTTCATTGAATTCAGACAATAATTACATGTTGCTCATAAACCATTTATTTTTTGCATGCTGAGTGGCATTTTTACATTCCGTCTCGTCGCAGTAATCAATAACAACACATGTCAATGCGCTAATTATTGTTCATTAATCATTAGGCAGCCACAACAATACCCCAAGCAATAAGTAGTCAAGAAATAATCATAATAAGGAGATTTGACCAGAATTCCAGATACGCAAAAAATTCATAATTTCCCCCAATCAGCTGGATCACTTGAATAACTGTATTCTTTGCCATGCAGCTCATGCTTCAAACCGGCACATCCTACTGACCCTAATAGACAGTCTGAGTCTGTGGCCGAACAAGTAAATGAAATGTAATTATCACTGGTATTATTAGTTTTACCAGTAATGCAGTCAGTGTCTCTGCTCATAAATTGAAATTTTATTCATTGCTTTTTCTTTCTCCTCCTTTTTCTTCCGCTTCTCAAATCCACTCTCGTGTTTCCTCTTGTGTGGCGCCGTTCACTTATTATATAATGTCGTAGGGGGAGGGGGTGGTGGATGCATATTTGTTATTTTTGTCATATTGTTATATCACACAAGTATTACATAATGTTATATGGGGGGGGTAGTAAATTGTCATTTTTGCGTTATATAATATGTCAACTGCCCCTATCCATCTGTCATGGTTATTTAAAAGTACTTTCGTTACTTCTTTAAATTTTGTAAGAAAAAAGAAGCACACGATTAACGATAAACAATCAGCCCCGTAGCGTAAAAATTCTACAGCAGGGGCCAGGCGTTCTACAGCAGGGGCCAGGCAATAAGTAGAATAAATAAGCAGAGGGGGCCAGACAAAACGCAGGGGGGGGCGGGAACATTCTTGAAAAATATTAAAAATGAAGTCGGGGAGGGCCTACGACTTTGAAAGTGCCTAGGGCCTATGATGACCTAAAGATGGTCCTGCCACCTTGTACTACTCTCCTTTTTTAGACTCCCTGCTCCAGTTTCTTTCAGTTTGGCCTAACTCTGGGGTGAATTGAAAAAAAAAGTTGAATAATTCATGTACAGTTCCGAAAAAGGTGACCATTAGTTGATCTATCTCAGCAGAATGAAGAGCTGCCAGGTTGAGAGATTGATTATCACAGTTCAGAAATTTAACCTTTGGATGTCTGTCTAAGACAGAGGTGGGAGTATATTATGCGGCCCGTATGCATGTACATGTTCTAATCCTATGTAGATGTCGATTTTCTTTGTTTTAAGTTTTCTCTATGTTTTTAATTTTTTTCCGACTATTTGATTAGAATCTAGGAATAATAAATATTTTAAGGCACGAGAATATTAGTTAAAGTTAGTTCCTTCATCAATATAATTATTATGACATGTAACAATACACTTTTGATGAAATGATTATGAATAGTAAAGTCTTATTACCAAATTAGCAACTGATTTAGTGCGTATTTTAAAATGTAATGTGCATGCATAATATAGTGCTCATGGGAAATACAATGACCAATACATGGTTATTATCATAAATTCATATTTACATACGTTGTAAATTGTAATTGAAGTAGACAAAATATATATGTGGCCCGTCGATAACAATAAATTTTCAATGTGACCCTCCATAGAAAAAGTTTGCCCACCCCTGGTCTAAGAGACTAAAGCAGGCCAGATCGACGACCCATTGTGGTTGCTTTGTCATTGGTTTGATCTCTGCATAGATCAAAGTTTAGTCCAATGTCTTTAAGTGTTTTCAGAACAAGTTCTTCACAATGTTGTGCATCTGGCTTCACAATTTCAAAGTAACTAAGGAATGTCTCTTTTATTTCGAAATTCTTGACATCCAAGTAACGAACTATAAGGGATAATTTTTCTTTGTGAGAAGCATCTGGAGTGGAATCAAACATCAGAAAAAGTAACAAACTTGCATGACTTTACCAACGATTGTTTCTCTAACTTAGTGGATGTAAGCAAGGACAGGGCAAAAAATTGCTCCATGAATACATAGGACAAAGTTTGATAAGCCTTGATCTAATGATGACAGGACTCATCATTAGACGTTGCTTATCAGCCCACACTATGTCTGATTCCTCCTAATTTAAAGCTATCAGCATATACGTTGCAGAAATGGGAGAGATTGGCGCAGAAATACATGGAATAGACGTGGACAAATTGAATACTGAAGTGTAAGCTCAAAATTATTGTAACCAATGAGATAATGAATCCATGAATTTCCGGGTGACACCAATCATAGTGACGCCACTAATATATATATATATATATATATATATATATATATATATATATATATATATATATATATATATATATATCGTTGTAAGTACCCGGCTTTGCCCGGGTTTAAAATAAAGTTTTCCGTTTACCTTCTGTTTTCTCCATACCCCCTCTCTCTCCCTCCCTCCCCCTCTCCCTACCTATCCCCTCTCTTCCTTCCTCCCTCTTTCTTTCCCTCCCTCCCCCTCCCTCTACCCCCTTCCACCCCTCCCCCATCATACCTCCCCCTCATTCCCTCTCTTTCTCCCTCCCTGCCCCCTCTCTCTTTATCTCTCTCCCTCTCTCCCACCTTCTCTCCCTCAATCCCTTTCTCTTTACCTCACTACCTTTCTATATACCTCTCCCTCCCTCCTCACTTCTCTCCCCCCTCTCTCCCCCTTCCTCCCTCCCTCCCTCTTTCTCTCTCTCCTCTCTCTCCTTCTTCCTCCCTCCCTCTGCCTCTCTCCCAACCTACCCCCCTCTCTCCCTCCCTCCCTTTCTTTCCCTCCCTCCCTCTCCCATCCTCTCTTTCCCTCCTTCTCTCCCCCTCTCCCTCTCTCTCTCCCCTTCCCCTCTTCCTATCCCCTCCCTCCCTCCTTCCCTCTCTTTCTCCCTCCCTGCCCTCTCTCTCATTATCTCTTCTTTCTCTCCCTCCCTCTCTCCCACCCTCTCTTCCCTCCCTACCCCCTCTCTCCCTCCACCCCTTTCTCTTTACCTCCCTATCTTTCTCTATCCCTCCCTGCCTCCATCTCCCATCTCACTACCTCTCTCTCCCCTCTCTCCCTCACTCTCTCCCTCTCTCCCCCTTCCTCCCTCCTTCCCTCTCTCTCTCCCTCCCTGCCCCCTCTCTCTTTATCTATCTCTTTCCCTCCCTTTCTCTCTCTGTACAATTTCTGGATCTTCATTTTACTTACCGCTTTTGTTTAGTAAAGTTTTCTCTAAAATGTTGTGTTCCGTGTACCAAAAGTAAAAAAAAAACCTACTTTATTATGCACAAAGGCAAGTTGGTGTGACATGATACAGCATCAAATAAAAACAAGCAATTTAAGTCTTTTCCGTTTCGGACAAAGGACATTTTAGAGCATTTTTAATGAGAGGGAAGTAATCATGTTGAATAACTGTTACAAAAATAAATAATGATTACGCCCCTTTGATTAGCTTTTATTATTTATATTTAAAATATAAGCAAAAACGGTACATAAGAAACTCTTATATTTTGGCCCTGGGAGGTCAGATCGCGAAATGGACTTTTGCTGCACACATGGCAGGCCAAGACCTACAAAATGATAAATACATCATGGGTCTAGGACTTATGGTTGCTGAGATCTAGGGCGCTACTTTGTTAATATAGCTTATATAGTAAAAAACGGTACTTTATAAGCCCCCTTTTACGGCCCTCAGAGGTCAGATCGCGAAAAGGACTTTTGCTGCACACATGGCAGGCCAAGACCTACAAAATGATAAATACATCATGGGTCTAGGACTTATGGTTGTTGAGATCTAGGGTGATGACGGACAGACAGACAGACAAAACGGGGACAATAGAGCATTTTTTTTTTTTGAAAAAGGCTCTAAAAATGTATCATTGGCGCGCAAGTTCATATTGGGAAATATCGTCACAGAGGATTTTTATTTATTGAGATGGCGTTCCCATTACCCATAACATACTAAAATAATTAATTACAATTAAACTACCCATCGAAATGAAGCGAAACCTGTCCCATGACCTTCCCCATGTAATTATGTGTACGTGTACCAAATTTCACGCTATTTGGTTGTCTGGATCTTGAGTTATAAGGGAACATACATACAGACAGACAGACAGCAAATGTGTCTTATAAGTATACTAGTTGCAAGTACCCGGCTTTGCCCGGGTTTAAAATAAGGTTTTCAGTTTACCTTCTGTTTTCTCCCTACCCCCTCTCTCCCTTCCTCCCTACCCCCTCTATCCCTTTCTCTTTCCCTCCCTCCCTTCCCCTCCTTCCTTCTCCCTCCATCCCTAACTCTCCCATCTCCCTTTCTCCCTCCTTCTCTCTCCCCCTGTCCTCCCCCCTCCCTCCATTTCTCCCCCCTTCCTCCTTCCCTCTCCCTCCCTGCCCCCTCTCACTCTTTATCTCTCATCCCTCCCATTTCTCCCATCCTCTCTCTCCTTCCCTTCCCTTTCTCTCCCTCCATACCCCCTCTCTCCCTCCCTCCTTTCTCCATCCCTCCCTCTCCCATGCCCTCCCCCTAGGGCCCCCAAAATGTATACAAGTCTGCATATTGTCCGGAAAGACATTGTATTGTCTCTGGATCGAACTTGGTAGTCTAGGAGTCATAACCATACCATGATCAAATATATGACTAAATAATGACTTCTAAATATATAGTTTGTCTCTATGGAGTCTAAGGTATATATATGCTTGGAGCCTAGAGGTAACCAAATCACACAGGAGAGGTCTTCAGTATTGCTGCCAAATATATTGAAGAATTATCTCGATATTTTTGCTACAAACAAATAAACAACTAGATTATAATACATTTATAACACATAATCAATGTTTATATAATCTAAGTGAAAAATAAAATCATTAAGTAATATTATTTGATAACATTTTTTAGTATATACGTTTCTAGATCTGGATAAAAATATTTGGATTGGCAGACTTTTTTAAACTTCCGTCTGGATAACATAACTTCTAGCTAAAACAAAAACAATAATAATCATGGATCGTATTGGAAATTTTTGAGCAAGGTTGTTTCAACTAATAGCCCAGTTCGAAAACACACTCGTTTGAGACTATTTTGCCTTACTTTAACTGTACTTTAAGAAATAATGGTTCCACGTAACAGTGATTACGACATATTTCTTACCAAATGTTTCATTTTTTCCTCCAACTAGTTTGGCCACTAATTTTAAGTTTTTACACCTTAACTAGTGTATTTCAACTATATTCATAATGTCCAAGAAAACAAGAAGAGAGCTGTTCAAGTTCAAATGAGTTATTATGTAGCCTAATAAGGCCTAATTTTTTTATTAACTTGAAATAAATAGTTTTGATTGCCTTCAAAAGAGAAAAGCTTAATAATGGCCAGCCAAGCAGGAACACACATTTCTGTACGCTTTGTACACCATGGAATAAAAAGTAAAGATTTTGAATTAACTGATGGACTAACATGCCATGAAGTACTGAAACAGTGTTTTAACCATGTTTCAAAAGCTTTATGTACACTCTATGGAAACGACTTTAAAATTTGCACACCCAAGTATCTGATTATGTTTGGGCTTTCAGTTTATCCAGATAATAAAATTTGGCTACCACATAGCCATACTTTTGTTAAACATCAAGAAAAAATAAAAATATATCAGTTTAGGGTTCGTTTCTATCCTCACAGAGAAAAAATTAATTTTGAAGATGGCCATAGAGGTGTTATGCATGAATATTTATTTTTACAACTTCTGAATGATTTTTTGATGGGAAATTTAGGAGCAACTAATAAATTTGATGATAAAAAGATGTTCAAACTTCTTTCAATATCTTTTCTGATGCCAGCTTCTTTACCTTTTGATAACTCTGTTCTTGTAAATGAACAATTTAAGGGACAGCAAATCAGACTTTGGAGTTTAAAAAACAAAATTTCCAAAACGATTAGTAAGCGATTGATTACACAGCTATGGATAGATCATTTCTGGATTTGGCGTGGCTTGAAAGATAATATTAATAAAATGAAGAACTGGAGAAAGTCACTAGGTTATCATAAACAGAAGTTTTTCACAGAACTCATGGATACAGATCCATATTACTGGATTGAGCAGTATACTGCAACATATTGTAACAATGAATTCAATAGAAATCAAGAAGTTTCTGTCACAGTTAACTTTAATGAGTTCAATCATCAACCATGTTTATTTTTTGGTGAGGTAAGCAATTTAAGACCAAGTTTTTTTTTGTATTTGAATGGTTTTTTTTTAACGACTAAACGGTGAGAAGTAAAAGCCTTAGACTAATTGAATTTTGAAAACAAAAATCCATGCCCTTATATATTTATTATATATGTAAAACTTGAAATCTGTTACTTTAGCAGGTGTAAAAACATTTATTTTTTATACCTAACATTAGTGTTGTTTTCGTTGACGAAAACTAAAACTAAAACCTTCGTTGACGAAAATGTTGACTTTTCGTCAACGAGAACTAAAATTAGAAGCAAGACTAAAACTAGACGAAAACTGAAATTATTACAGAAAAAACGAAATAAAAACAGAAACTAAAATATAGTGTTGCTTTCGTTCACAAAAACTAAAACTAAAACCTTCGTTAACGAAAATGTTGACTTTTCGTCAACGAGAACTAAAACTAAAACTAAAATTAGAAGCAAGACTAAAATTAGACGAAAACTAAAATTATTACAGCAAAAACGAAATAAAAACTGAAACTAAAATATGACCTGGGACTAAAACAACACTACCTAACATAGGAGTTCAGAAAAAAACAAGTAACTTTTTAATTAAGTTAAAAACCTTTATGTTTGCTTCTTTTATGACTAATGTCTATCCTAAGTGCACTAAATTCATGTTCCATGACTTTTGTTTATTCTTAGCTATCATAGTTGCTTGTAATTAAACCAGTTTTACAAGATATTGAAAACACATGCAACTGTGTGTGCAGACCATTTATTGTGCCTGTCTTCATAGTGCTTTATTTATCAATATCCAAACACATTTTATATAATATACTGTTGAATCTTGGCTTTAATGTGTTTGCATATCTGACCAATGCCTTGCATAATGAGCAGAATAAAAAAATATATCTCAGTAGACAAGTGAGGTCATGCAGCATTTACAATTTTTTTTCTGCCAAAAGTTATGTGATTACTACTGAATCCTAGGATTCTTCTCTCCCATGCTCCATCTCACTTATATTGGTTCACTTATATGGTTTATATTCATGTGATTTTATATTGTTTACTTAAGAGCTGTAATTGTTGTAACTGTAGTAACAGTGAAAATAGCCCCCATAAATTAAAAAAGTTAGAAATCCCTCACTTGAAATAAAATTAAGGGAGGTTTTTAAATTATTAAGTGTAGCAAAGTTAGCGATGAATCAGTTTAACACAATGATTTATCAAATACCTGCAAAATTTTTTGAAATTAGTCTAAAGCAAGTGTCACTGGTTAGGTTCTTTGTTTACAACACATAACAAATTACGATGAGCAAACAGTTAGCATTGTTTCTGTTTGTCATAGCAAAAGACTTTCCACACACAGTTGATCAGTTCTTATAATTGAAAAATAAAAAACATAAAAAAATGAGTTCATTACAATTGTACCTCAAATTACGAAAGCCTCAGATCATGAACTATTTCGGTCATAAACAATAACTTAAGAATTGGGTAACAAACAGTGCTTCGGGTTACAAATGAATGTGAGAGAGAGCAAGGTTGGAGACTAACTATCACATACAGTAAAATTAAGGCTACACCTTAGTAAAAATAAAAATGAGCTAACTACATATGAGCTTGTGGATCTTCAAAATAAACAACTAAAGACATTATAGTGGGGAGCAGTTGTCTGATGATAAGGTGCTAGTGAGTATTATAACTGTCAGGATTACGGAAAGTGGGCAGAGATCAAAGACTTTATTGTTAACCAACATCCAAATGCAATTGTTTCTAACAGGCAGTAAAACTGAAGAATGATAACCTGATGACCCTCTTTAGAAAGATACTGCAGCAAAAGAATTTCCCCTGATAGTTTTTTGGTGCAGAATGATTCCCAGTCAGCTGCCAAAAAATAGAAACAAGAAACTCCTGAAATAAATAATTCAGAAGAGCTAGAAAGTAATTTATTTCCCATGATTGTCTCCCAAGACAACAAAATCTTTTCTATTTTACATTTGATTTATTTGGTTGTTTTTTCCTCTTTATTTAATATATAAAGTTCACATATTATTTGCATTTTGTCAGGTTAATGACCAGATGTTGATAAAAAGAACAGTTCATTCACATTGTAACAGATTGTCTTTTTTTCATTTATTTCAATGTTTCATAATATACGATTGTTTTAGGTAACTTAAAGGATGTTGCCAAATAAAGTTCATAGCCCGATTTTTTGCTGTATACATAATAGTATTTTTTTGTTTACTAGACCAATCGTCTAATATTCTGTTATTTTTTATGGGAAAATTGGCTTTGATATTAGAGTAAGTATCTTTCTTTAATGAATTATACTCATTAACTTAGGTTTAACTATTTACTGTAGTAGTATTCTTACTAGAAGATTAATTAATTTTTTTTTACTAAAACAATTTTTCTCTTTTAAATTGATCCAAAAGCATTAAATTCATTCTCGTTTCCAAACTAAACATCAGTTGTTTTTTTTTAAACTTCATTTTTTATTAACAAAATGAAACTTAGTAATAATAATAATTTTGGTAGTTTTAAATTTAGGTGTAAATATTTTAAATACACTTTAGTGTTGGGATCCATTATAAACATTCAAGGGCTTAAAACAAGTAGTATAATTAGTACTCAGCCTTTGAAGTTCATTTTGTGTATTATGCACATAAAACAGCACAACATACTGTTTAAACAAGCTGATTTATTCTAAACAAAGTTAAATGTGCCATTTTATCTGTATCATGATATCCCTAGAGCTGCATCATAATGCATAAGCATGATCTCATTGATACATTATTAAAAAAAACTTATTATTGTTTAGATAAGGTTTTCTCTCTTGAGATCCCAAACAAATTTGTACCTATTCAAAGCTCCGGGGAAATCCTTCTATCCCGCAGTATCCCAGAATATTTTTTAATTTAACTTAGTTGATTTAAATGAACCACAAAAGTAAAAACAAGCAATTAAGCCTGTTCCATTCTGGACACAGGACGTGTTAGCGCATTTTCATGTTATGTATCAGTACGTTTGTTATCTTTCAGTAAATATTTGTAAATTTTGGAAATGTTTATAAATTCAATTGTGTAATGCATATATCTGAAAAAAGATATTAAAAGACAAGTAAGTCATGTTGAATAACTGTTACAAAAATAAATAATGATTACGCCCCTTTGATTAGCTTTTATTATTTATATTTAAAATATAAGCAAAACGGTACATAACAAACTCTTATATTTTGGCCCTGAGAGGTCAAATCGCGAAATGGACTTTTGATGTACACTTGGCAGGCTAAGACCTACACAATGATATATACATCATGGGTATGGTTGCTGAGATATAGGGCGGTCCATTATTAATATAGCTTATTTAGTAAAAAACGGTACTTTATAAGGCCCCTTTTATGGCCCTGAGAGGTCAGATCGCGAAATGGAAAAAAGCTATTTCTTGGCAGGCCAAGACCTACAAAACGATATATACATTAGGGTTGTTGAGATCTAGGGTGATGACAGACAGACAGACAGACAGACAGACAAAACGGGGACAATAGAGCATTTTTTTTCGAAAATGCTCTAAAAATCCAAGCATGACTAGTAATTCAGTACACAATTATATACATAGATTTGTTTTCTCCACCCCCTTCTCATATCACAGAATGTTGGACTGTGTGATACAGTCTACTGCTTTTTACTCCACTGCACAACTCACTGCAATATATTTGTCACACTGATTTCTAGAATAATATCAATGTCTAAAAACTCTGGCCCCCTCACCTCTACTTTTCTCCCATTGTAATAAATGCAACTTATACATTTGGCTCTTAATTGATATTTGTGCAGATCCCAATAAGCCTGATGAGATTAAATTTTAATTTGCCATCTAGACCCTGAGGTATATTTACACCAAAATATAGAATGTATTATGATTTGAATGCTATTAATTTTACACAGTCTTTAATAATTTTTTACTTTATTTAAAAAAAAAGACTCTGAAATACAGCTTAACTGAGATTTTTGACATAAAAATTCAACGCTATAACTTTTCTGGTGCTAAAGATGTCATGATTAGCTCAAGAAATGAAACTCCAACGGTTAGTGTTAAAAGTTTTCTAATATTATTATGATTTAGATTTTAAAAAAATTTCTATGATTATATAAAAAAAAACAATAAAACAAGTCAATAAGTAATTTTATTTAGAAATTAATTTCATGTGTAATTTGCATTAGTTGTTACGCTGGATTTCTTTTATTTATAATGCTGATATTAAGTTTTTTTAGCATATAAAGTTTTTGTGTGATATATTTATGATACTTACACATTATGAATACCCCAAAACAATTTTAGATGGATCTAACACTTACTTTTTCTATATTTTTGCAAAGAATTATTTATTATGAGAGTTTTGATACTTTTTTATCCACTATATGATTATTATTTTTACTAATCAGTTAGGGTAAAGATATTAAAAATTTTTTTACTCTTTCAGTTACTTGAATTTAAAGAAGAAGGTGCTAGTGAATCTTTTGTTTCAATGCTTCAAAGCTTTGCCATGTTATTTGTTTGCTATAATATCTGCTTAAGTAACGAGCTTCAAACTTTTGACATAAAAATAAGACATGATCTGCACAGTTTTGGACCGTTAGAGTAAGTACTGTTTTTTTTAGGCATTATGTATGTTTATATACTTATATCAAGTCGGCTTAAGTCATAAATAACTGCTACAAGGCATTCATTTATGACATGAAAAAGCCAAAATATACTTAAAAAGTAGTCAAACTATACATTCCAAAATCTGTTTTTTTTCAGTCTTAATAGGAGTAAGGTACTATAGTTTTTGTAAATATATCAAAATATGCCCTCTTTGAAAATAAGTATATGAAAAAAATATATTGCTAAATTGTTTTTGTTTTGGAAGTATTTATTGGGTAATTTGTACAGTCTTAATTAGTGTTAGTGGGGCAGAGTGGTGTAGATGCTCGACTGTCGACCTGAGATGATAGAGTAAAATTATTAATAGTTTTAACTATCTTAATTAGTATCAAAAGAAGTATACATCTCAACTAAATATGTTCAAATTAAATAAAAGTAATCAGAAGTACCCCAGTTTACAATACATTCATCTTGCTTTATTGTTTTCCCACACCCTTTAAGTTCATTATTGATGTTATTTCTTTCCTATGATACTGTTCACATCATCATTTCGACAATGGCTGGCAATAACATATATATATATACATATCATATTCCATGTTGATATTTTGATCTTCATGTTCATGGTATGGTGCTTTTTCTTATTAATTTGTAACTAATCCTCGAAATAGTTCTGTGTTTTGAACACTGATGTTCTTTAGGATGCTTGTGAATGTATATTGAATCTACCAGGCCGTGATCCAAATAATCTTCGAATGTGTATTGAACCTACGAGGCCATAATCACAATGATCTGTAAATGTGTATTGAATATACTAGGCCGTGATAAAATAATCTTCGAATGTGTATTGAATCTACGAGGCCGTAATCACAATGATCTGTGAATGTGTATTGAATCTACCAGGCCGTAATCAAAATAATCTTCGAATGTGTATTGAATCTATGAGGCCGTAATCACAATGATCTGTGAATGTATATTGAATCTATTAGGCTGTAATTACAATGATCTGTGAAGCTATATATAAAATATTGATGAGTCTAAAACTAGTATGTTTAATTCTGGCAAACCTGTCAATCATACAACAAGTGTTGACATGTATTAATGACACAAAAATTTTCCTGTTGAATTCAAACAATGTACAATATATTTAAAATTGTATAGAATTTAAATAAACCACCAAAAAATAAGATTTTTTAATAAATTGAAGCCCAAGTCAGTTCACATTCATTACATTACAATGTTTAACAATATTCAGCATTTTTTTCCCCTTTAGATTGAAAAGTGCAAGAAATATCTTGTCAAACTCTGAGCTTAACAATTCCAGAAGTTTTATTATCCATGAGAGTTTAACCCAGTTTGGTCACTATACAGTGGTAGCACAGTGCAAAAGCAATCAGCAAGAACCTGAAGAAATTCTTGACATTGATGTTACAGACGAAAACACAATTAAATTGTTTAAAAATGAAACATTAGTTAAATGTTTCGAAAACTGTAAATTGTTGAGACATTATCTTCGAGAGGAGTACCAAACTCAAAAACTTCCTAAGGACTGTAAGTAAAAATCTATTTTTAGTTATTATTCTTTGTTATTATACTTTTGGGAAATTGCTTAAAGTTTTTTAATCTTCATTATATTAAATCTACTTATACATTTTATATTTTAACTAAAAAAACATTTTATGCTTATAGTGTGTGTTTGAAATATTTTTAATGCTTTATATTAAAATTTCTGCTTAACAGATCCAGGCGCTGCAGAAATAAATAAAATGTTTCAAATTGATGTGATTCAGCCTTATTATGTAGACTCACATTCAGAATCTCCACTCAGTGATGAACCTGGTATTTACTTAAGAGAGGATTTGACAGAAAAGACAACCATACAAGGTTCAATTGAATTTTAAATCTTTTCAAATTTTGTATGAGTTATTGCAAAAACCATTTACTTCTTTCTTAAAATTTTACTTAGTTAACATTTTACATTTTATCTTTTTTTTTTATGTGTGTGTTTCTTCTGTTAATGCAGACAAAAATCCTCTGATAAGAAAATTTAAAGTATCCCTCAAAGGCCAGGAAATGATGCTAGTTGAATTACAAGAACAAAAATCCAAGATTGCAGAGGTAATTTAATGGAGAATTTAGTTTATCATGTTTCTAATACTAAAAAAATAATTGAAAAACCATTATTGAATTCTTACTAGCGCCATGAAAAAAAAAATACATTTTTATATGCACTGATTACTCCTTTTAGTTGTTCCCCTCCCCCCCATTAATGGCTAATTGAATCAATATTCTTCCTTAAGTTTTTGCTATAGTAACATTTAAACGATACAGTATGTTAATTCACATTTAGGATACAGAAACAAAAAGATTCTTAAATGAACCAAATAAAAAAGTCAGTGTTAGTAGTATGGTGTGGCATCAGGTACAACTAACTAGGATGCTACAATCAAATGCTCAGTTATTTTGGCATAAAAGGGCCCTTGGGGCTAGGGATTGTCGTTTTTTAAAAACCGGCGACAAAAAAACAACGCTTTTTTGACAAAACTCAAAGTATTCGACAAACGATTTTTTTGGGCTTTAAAAGCCGGTTTTAGCTTAGAACTTAACAAGTAGCAAAAATGTGATACATTCCACTAAATTACAGAGAAATCTGGGAAATTGTGACTTTCCAATGAATTCCCAACTTAGTCCGACCTGTGTACATTGTCACTGTTAGAAAGTAATTGTTGAGCGATACAAGAGCATAGGTGTTACCAAGTGGGTCATGGGTAATTTGAGGATTGCATGGAGGGGGAGGGGAGGGTGTATACACATAAAGAGAGGGCTAAATTCAAGTCATTTACAAATTTTACCGAACCACAGATGATTTTTTTAGCACATGAATTTAGTGTTGACTTGCGGGAAGCACACGACTTGAAACTGGCATCCCATTGCAATGGGAATGGAGGGGGGAGAATAAATAATCTGTAAACAATAAACAGAATTATGCTATTTTTTTCAAGTTGACTAAATTTATGATCATCTTCCAATCTTCCAACACCTCCACCACCGTCAACCCCTCTAACCTAAACAAGGCAGGACCATAGTACAACCGATGTAATTAATATTGTAACTAATACATCTCAGTGGTGGGAGGGGGTAGTTGGGGTGATTATTGTATAAAGGGAGGGGCGAGGAGTGAATTAGTGGAGGAATGTTTTGAAATGGCATTTGATATGGGTCCATAGGAGTGCAGAGGTGTTTGTGTACTATGTCACATATATAGATAACGTTAGAAACTTAGACAGAGGAAGAGAGGGAAAGACATAAAGTGAATACCATGAGTAAAAAAAGAACCGTAATATCTATAGACTGAATATAAATAAGCTCTTTACTGAGATCAACATCACAATGGCTGATTTCAGGACTGGTATGTGAGTGGCTAATCAAACTTCGTGTCTTTGACAGAAACATATATTTATAGTACAGTATAAATGAAACTCAGGAAAGAATTAAGTCTTATTCATGACTGCCAAATAAAGTTGAACAGTTTGAAGGTCATGATAGAAATGTGTTTAGCTATAATGCAATTAGAATGAATATATATGTGCCTAGTATATAGTAGTAGTATTTTTACTGTCATATTGATAATTTTTTCCTTTTTTTATGGTTTACATAAAAAATTGGTTGACATAATTATATTATACTTTATTCTTTATCATACAAGTTAATTGAATACGACATACATTTAAATTAATTATTGCTAGAATGCTTTAAATATCCGTTATTTCACAAATTTTTAGTAAAACCAAAAACCGGTTTTCGGCGTTTTTTTTTGAGAAATTGAACTTCGACAACCGTTTTTTTAAAGTCAGTTTTTGTATAAACCCTACTTGGGGCAGATGAAGTCTAGGATTCATCTGTTTCTATAACCTCAGCATATGGTTATGTGGTTAGCACAACATGCAGAAGCTTTTATTTCTCCAACAGGGCCTGGGAAAATTCCCTCAGTTCTCACAGTGGATCTAACCAGGTCAATTATAGTGTTCTACACTGCTTGGCCACCCATATGTATTAGTATTTGTAAATGAAACGTTGAATAACAATTACACTGAATTAACCATTTTTAAAATGTTTAATCAAATCACACCAACCTGTGTGGAATTTGCTTTGAGAATAGAATTATATAAAGTCAATCAGATGCAATTTCTGAAAATTATTTTGCTTTGTTATGTATTTGTAAATGATACTTACTACTGACAATTTGGGCAACATTTTTTTCTTAATAAATTTCTCTGAAAAGCACATTTGGCTTGTATTTCTGTTGGTATGTGAGTCTCTGTAAAATCTTGCACTCAAATTTTTACCTGTTCCTATTGAGATTTGGCACATGCCTCTTCTTGATTACAACATTCTTTATTTCAAACTTGTTGAGTCAGTTAATCATGATTATGTCAACCATTGGTTCTAAAAGTGTGTGTTACTGCCAACTATTTAGTCATGAGTGGATTTGAAGAAGGTTGCCAAAAGTTTTGAAAAATTACAATTAATTTTAATTTTTCTAACTTGTAGTCTTTTTTTTCCTTTTATAAATCGGCTGCTAAAACCAATCCGTTTTTTTTGGTGGGTCACATTGAATGGGAAAAAATATGGAGACTTACTGTACCATTTTTTCAGAATTTCCAAGATTGAATTCATGACATATTAAAGATATTATTTTTTAATACTAGACTCTTTATTTATTTTGTAAGACATCCATGTAAAGATAACTTAATTTTTGTAACAGTTTGTCCTCAACATACTTAACTATTTTTTAGGCGTTCCGAGGTGGAATTCACGACATATTCAAGTTGAACAGATTAAAGCCAGAAAGTTTTCTCAAGTTTTATGGGTCTGTTTGGGAAAAGAAGTTGTGTGTATTAATGGAATATGCACCCTTTGGTGACCTACTTACATACATTTGTAAGAATCCTCTGATTGTTGCTGAGAAAGCAAACATCATGTATCAGATCGTTAACATTCTTGGCTTTATGGTAAATAAAAAGCTGGTTAAATTGTTAACTGTGTTTTTTTCAAATGCATGCATACTAGGGGTATGACTAAAATATAAACCTATATCCCCATATCATATTTGGTGGAGCTTTTTATCATAAATAAAGAAAATATGGGTAATTTTTGGTTTGCATAAAAAAAGTTCACCCTCCGATCCA
>JAGDYQ010000128.1:2732801-2809752 GCA_021962125.1 Bulinus truncatus | reverse complement strand
ACCATGTCAATGCAAGTAAAAGTGTTGTTAATTGAGTTATTGAAAGTTTTTACATTGAATGTTAGTAAAAAATAATGACTTGGCACCTTGCATCAAAAAAAACATCAAGAAAGAATTTATCTTTAAGATGTGAGATATTTGTCAGCAAGATAATGTTTTAACTTTGCAGACACTTCTTCAAGCTGATCAACTTAAGTGCTTATCAGTTAAAAAGAAATAACTTTTTCTAAGTAAAAGAAAAGATTAACAATGAAGCAGACAGAAAAAGAAACATAGAAATGCTTAAAGAGCTACAGAAATTCTTAAAAAGTTGAATCAGCAGACGGGTAAAAGAAAAAGAACCAGGTTAAGATAAACTTGATCAAGGCCAATATGTAGACAGCCTGACGATATAATTAGTCAACATTGTTATCAGTTGCATGGGAAAGATTTTATCTGAACCAAGGTTGTGGTTAGTGTATATTTTAAAGCAGAAACAACTCATTACTTGAGAACCAGAACATTTCTCCACATTTCTTATAAACTACAACAACGATGGATTTGAAAGAAGCATAAAATCAATAAAGTTTTAACAATAAAAGACATTAAAAGTTAACTTAAATTAACCTTAGTAATTACTTCTTTACTATAACTTGAAATACAGTTCATTAATCAAAATTTATTATCCTATGTCTGCTGCAATAAATACTGAGCATGTATCATAGCACTCAAGTTTTAAAAAACCTCAAATAGATACTCCATACCACCATACCACAATTAAGTCATGCAAACAATTGTCTGAAGAGAAAAATGTGTCCAAAAACTTTTATACTGGTGCATGTAGTATTGTTAAAAATATTAAGGTCAATACATGTAGTTGTTCTAAATGACAATGATTTCTTATTTCAATTAAGAAACATTTAATTGCTATGCAAAACATTGAATGTTAAAAGCTGTTTGAGACAAAGGGGGGGATTTTGTTTTTTATTACTCCAATGACTAACCTGTCACACATAAAAAAAAAAGCTTTTACCTACCCCTCGATTTAATGAGCCAGTGGATGGACTCATTGCTAAATTAGGATCTGTCTGCTGCACAACCATGCTCAATGGGCGGGATGAAACATTTACATCCGTCTGAAGAGATAAACTTCTTTCTGTCTGGACAGAGTCCATCTTGTCACCTTTCTTTCTTCTCAGTGACGCATGCTGTGTTTCTAAAGTGGATGAAGAACTGATGGGTTCAGAATGAACCTGTCCCCTAGGAGTTGCTGATAACAGACTGGAGGAGTCTGACTCCAACTCTGGCACACCTAGATCACATAATAAATGTATACATCATTTATAAAAAATATCTGTGGAAATGTATTCAATATTTTGAAGCATTAACAGAAAAGTAAATCAAAGTTCTTAAGTACCACTGTATAGGAACCTTTTTATCAAGAATATGTTTTTTTTTAAATAATAAATTTAATAATCACTTTTATAAAAGCGAAGATTAAATTCATAAATAAGAAAAAGATTACACATTGAAAAAATTGGTCAGCTCAAATAAAGATATCCTAATTTAATTTAAACTTCTGTCAATTTATAAGAAACCATAACAAAAGCTACTGTATCTTACTATCATAATCTGGGTAACTATTTTTCCTGACGTGAACATTTTCTTTATTAAAATCAGCATCTTCATCATCGTCGTCCTCATCATCATCATACTCAGGTTCTCTAATTAAACGTGGCGCTGAGACAGCAGCAGTGCTGTAGGTGCTGGCCGTAATGTTACTAGTGTTCAGACCATTGCTGGGTGGCACGTTAGCATAGTCTGGTTCTCCATCATCTGTGGTTTGTGCAGCGGAACGCTGTGATAGTTGGCTGGAAGATCGCTCATGAAATGTACCTGTACATATGATACAAATTTTAATATTAAAAAAAAACCCCCCAAAAAAAACAACAATTATGCTTTTTGCTAATTCTACATATTTAAATAAATTAATTACATTAGAAAAACAAATTAAGTGAAGTTCGTTTAAGTCCCTACTGGCTGAATGGGACAGAAGAAGTGCAGAATTCATCTGTTTCAGTAGAAACTGTATATTGAGGGATTGTGTGGCTAGCAATACACCCCACAACCTTTACTTCCTCAACATATGCCAGGTACCAATTAAAAGCTGAGTGGACTTTGTAGCTTTCCTCAGGGCCTGAAAAGTTCCCGGAGTTCTCACTAAGGTCAAAACTATGGACCCCACAGATGACAGTGAAACACTGTACATTTTACAACCACCCACCCCACATTGTAGAACAGCATTAAATTTTATTTTTCAGTCAATACTCTAACACTTTCAAAATTCCAATTTCTGACAATAACATTTATAAAATTTCTACCAGTCAATAAATCTCCTTAAACACACAAATGAAAAATATAACATCTAACCATATGCCACATTATAAGGACACTAAAGAACAATATTCTTTTTCTTCCTTCTTGGTTAGTGTTTTTTCATTTGTCCGAAATTTTGTACAACAATTAATTGTAAACTTGAAATTATTATAATTTTTATCCTGGCAATATTAATGGAATACTTTCTTCTTGAACAAAATATGGCTTTAAAATAAAGATTCAAATAAAGAATGAAAACCGTAAGAGTCAAAAATCTTTTTGTAAAGGGTTTTTTTTCTGTCAGAAAAATATTTCCTAAACAATAAACGAATGTTAGAATTGGCGGGCTTGGTTTCATGAGCTGCTTTAAGTCCAACAACAGAAAAAATGTGTTTAAGTGTAGTAGATATTATATGGTCAAGAAATGGTCGTGAAGCATAGTCCTAATTGTGTGCATTTACTAGTAAAACAAAACATGTTATCGAAATGGACTAGGCAGCTATTGGAGCCAAGAACTTTCAATTCCATTTACAGGAATCAGAAAAGACATTTATATTGTCAGGGGACACCAGCCTCATGGCTTCAGAATGTAATTTTATTTATTTATTTTGATGTAGAACTAGAGCTTGTCAAAGTTTGGCATAGGCTCCAGAATATTCCTGGCTGTGGCCCTCAATGACCCATATACATAAATGAAAAGAAAGGTAAAACATAATTTAACACATTTAAATTGGCATTAAATATAGACTGGATTTTAAAAAATAGGTTTAGCATATATAATTGAACCAAAAGTAAGAAAATATTGCCAATAAATAGTCTATATAAAGATCAAGTTGGAGAAAAAATATCTTGACTTACTTTTTCCTTGACCTTTAGGTGATACATTTTCATTTCTTATATTTTCTAAAATATTCCTCAAGGATCCCTGGGAAGAGTGCATATCAGAGGCATTTCTGGCAGAGCCCTGAGAGGATTGGCTGTCTGTCAGCTGTTTAGTTTCAGACTTCTGCTGGTCACGGTAGCCTAAGTGTGACCGTGAGGAACTAGACTGGGAAGCATCACTGTCACTACGAGTGTGGTAAGCATGGTGGGGCTGGTGGAGAACTGATCCACTACTGCTGTGAGCCAGTCTTGGACTCTGAGTGTCCAGGTAAGTGTCAGAGAGTGACTGGGAGGTCTGCACACTCACATTCTGAATAACACCTCCATTGCCAGACATAAGGTAGCCAGCCGTATCGTAGCTGCCAGAGCTACTTCCACCTGAATACTGGTTCTCTGACGTGCTAATCTTTTTATAAATGCCTGAACTGCCTGGTGACTGGGCTTCATTTCTTCTAGATAATCCTGTATAGTTTGGGTTTGTTCTTGGAAATGACCGTTTTGATTTACCAGAACCTGCAGCCGTAGGCTGAGGCACTGGACTAATGTGACCCTGTTGGTTCACTATATCCTGACTAAATGCTAAGTATTCCTCCCGTCCTCTTAAGTCAGGGCTGTACAGACGCTCATGGCCAGGTATGGCTTCTGGGCCTGCACTCTCTGCCCTAACATACATAATAGACATGGGCCCGCTGTCTCCTGAGTACTCATCTGATATGGAGCCCTTCCTATAGGTAGTCTCTGCAAAAGCAGGTCCAGGACCGTGCCTAAAGTCAGTCAAGCTTCCTTTTCTTAACTCCCCACCATATTTGTGAAATGCATGGCCAGCAGCAGGGTCGTGACTGACAGATGATGATCCCCGCATGTCATGAAAACTGGCTGGCTGTCTAGAATCTGGATATGCCAGGTGAGGGTGGGGGTGATGTACCCTGTGGTCATAACCAAGGTCACTTGTATATGCAATGTGTTGAGACTCTGACATGCCTTGTCCAGGGCGAGGTGTCATGCCCTCGCTAGCTTGGCGATAATGGTGGTGGTGGCTAGACTGGAACAATGGGTCAGAAGGGACATGAGGCATCTGTCTGGCTCTACCGGTGTCAAAACTTGCCTGCCTGTGAAAGGCGTAATTATCTTGGTGCACGTCCTGATGTTGCTGTAATGGACTGGACTGCCACCTTGTATTAGTGCCACCGTTACTGCTGGGGACTAAGTTCTGTCGACCAGGGTTAGTAGAATCACTGACAGTTTTGTGGAGAGAACGGGACCGCGATGGTCTTGGTGAGTCTATGATAGTGCGCTGTGGCATTTCGAAAGAGTCGCGGCGCATTACATTTCTGTTGATGACAGCAAATGGAAGAGGCTCACTTTGAGTTGGAGTCTGACTTGTCCTTCTTCTCAGCTCTCCATTTACTGCTCCTGTGTCATCCAGTCGACTTGAACTGCTGTGGGAAGAAGTTGACTCTTGTCTTTGATATCTGGGCTGTTGGAAGTTGAAGAAAGACAAATGTTATTAAAACACACCAGTAATGTCATCAGCCAAAATAACTCACTAATAAAACAATATCAAATACTAATGAAACAAATCACTATGAGTATAGAGATGATGCTAATCAAAATTTATAAAACATGTCAATGCAGTGCAGATGTGTTAATATAGATAATGTGGAAAACATAGGAAATACCACAATACAGAATTTCACCAATCATACATTACCTTCCGTGAGCCTTTGGGACTAGTCTGTGCTGCTTGAGTTACTTGGATGTGGGAGGTCTTGCCAGTCATCGGTGTTCCAGTGGTCAGGGCTGGAGAAGTCTGGGGCGGCAGAGGTGACGTGGAGGCCGCTGACCCCCTTGTTGAAGTGACTCGCCCATGGTCCCGCCGCTTTCGAAAAACAAGAATGAAACTAAATATAATCGATGTAGAGGAGAGTAGGAGGAACAAGGAGGCATCACCCATGTGAAAAATACTGCGGACAGCGGTCAACACTGTGTGGATAGCCATGGTTAACGTGTCCATTTTCATTGGGCATCTAACGCCGGCTGGGTCATTATGTGAGTGGTGCCTTGCCCCAGATATCCATTCGTGGAAATCGGCGATAAATATTCCTAAAGTTTCGATGTGGACTGACCTCCGCCTTTAATTCAAAACGTGTCAAGTATTTCTTACTTTATGAACTTTAATTGTCAACAACGAATGCGCAATGAGCAGTTACGGGATATAAACAAAATGCTGCCATTTAATCAGACCACAGATCTGGTTTCTTCATTACTTATACTACACATGAAAAACATCCTAAGTTATGCAGTGAATCAAACACACAATAATGTCAGATTTCTAGGAGTCTCTCTAGTCTATGTAAACAATGCAGTCTCTTGTTTACGTCTATCTCAGTCCTGTTCATTCTTAAAGAAACACTGTGGTCATAGGAATCCGCTTTTAGACACATGCAACAATGGTCATCGTTATGAACGTATTCAAGAGTTGGTGCGAGATCACAGAACTTTCTTGAAGTATCTTCAAATCAAGTTACAGTAACAGCCCAGAGAACTTAATATGAATACAGATGTATCGGTACACTAGAAACATAAAATGTACATTCATCACAAGTACGTCAATTATCAGATTCTAGACAATCACACAAGTTTCCCAGTACGTGCTGACTCCAACTTTATCTGACATAATTATTGAATACTGGACAAATAAATAATAATTTGAAAGCTGTAAGCGTCATCATGAAATATTTAGACAGCACTTAATCCAAGACGTAACGTAAATATAATACATATAGTATGAGCACACGTCAGCTCTATGTATCATGTATTTATATATAAATATATGCACACGCACACACACACAGTACAAACTCCAGTGTGTCAGGAAGGAAGTAACACAGTGGCTTAATAAACGAAACAGAAAGGCCAGTTGTACAGGGGACGTGGCATGTAATATTAAACATTAAAAAACAACAGGGCATAACGTCACACGGAATCTTCAAGTCAAACATAAAACATTCTAACACAGAGTAGAGGGGGGTGACAAGGAAATAAAACGTCATAGGTCATGTGGCTAAACGTTTATCTGTAAAAAAAAAAAATACATGTTTGTTTGAGTGAAGATTTTTACCCTCGGTTCCAGTTGTTTTTTTTTAAAAACTCTTAATTGAAGCCTATGTGACACCTTTATCCAGATTGAGAACACAAACAATGGCATGTATCTACATGTATTACTGTTGTACTACTAGAAAATCGGACTTTGGTATTCCTTTTTTGAATTCGATAATTACCCTGAATGCAGCAGCTATTTACCGAGATATTTCTGTCATGAGCACAGATCCAACATTTTGAGTTACATGTTCATGTACTGATACAGACTGCTATGCATTACGTGGAACCGACCAGACTGATGGTATTAATAAACTTCACTCAGAGACAAAATAATTGCAATCAAGACCGCTAATGCCAGGAGGAATCCATTGAACTTTTTAATCAGATGTTCAGTAATCGATTTGTCGTTGCCTGAGACGTACATGACCCGGTCTGGCCAAACGATACCAACTCGTGGGACAGTTCATGGTCAAGTAATTAGATTGATCACTTCTACAGTCTTAGTCCCAAACATAAAGTAAGTAGATGACATCACATTTAATCAAGGGACAGGAGCAGTATGTTTATATAAATATATATAGCAATGCTAGTCCGGCAATGAATAAATCTCAGCCGAGTAATAAAGTGAACAACACACCGTGTTGGCTGTAACAATATGACTCAGGTGTACAGTGAAACACTTGGCTTGTTACATTACAGATATATTACAGTCTGGTGGAGGTAAACAACCTTAACGCCAAGTGAATCAGATCAAGTAGACATGACCCACACAAGTGACGTTATAGCCGTGGACCACAGCAGTACACACACCAACACACACCGAATGTATTCAACACACCTAGACGTGGACCACAGCAGTACACACAACAACACACACCGAATGTATTCAACACACCTAGACGTGGACCACAGCAGTACACACACCAATACATACCGAATGTATTCAACACACCTAGACGTGGACCACAGCAGTACACACACCAACACACACCGAATGTATTCAACACATCTAGACGTGGACCACAGCAGTACACGCAACAACACACACCGAATGTATTCAACACACCTAGACGTGTGATCCCCGCCATTATCTCAACAAGTCCATCTTAAACTTGATGAGAGTGGGGAGAGGAGGGACGATAGAAGAATTCAAATCTAAACTTTGATAACACGGCAGGTATTAGTGAAATCATTCAGGTTGGGGAAGGGTGAGGTGGAGGTCGTGTGACATGTCAGACCAACACCGCGTGACATTCATGTGGAACAAAGGGGGATGTGGCGAGATTCATATTCCATAATTTCATGGTCACTCTCCACTTTACTGATCATTTCCAACCAGCGCATGAGCCACCAAAACTATTTTATTTACCACCAGACAGAAACAAGCTAAGACCTAGTTAAAGGTGACATTTGCGGACATTTTAAAATCAGCTCATAAATTATCTTCAAAAAAAGAGCTATACAGCAAAGTTGGGACACATACATATAAACTTTCTTGACTGTGTGACGCTTTCATCAACTATGAAGTTCGAGTCCTACAACATTAATTCCAACCTTTACATATAACCAGAAGCCACAACGCCACTATTCAATGTGTAGATTCCTCAATCAGAAACAAACGGTATTTTAATATATATATATATATATATGTATATATATATATATATATATATATATATATATTTCCACATTATTTATTTTGCACACACTCGTATATGGTGAAAATATTTCTCTGATGACATATTTATTCTGGTCTTAAGTTCGCGTAATGTTTTTTTTTCTAGATTCAAAGTATTTTTTTTTAATTACAGTGTGACTTTATGCTATTAATAAAGATACGGTAAGTGACTGGTCGTTCCATCAGAACACGAATCTACCTGAACTGTTTAGTTTTCTTATAATATATATACACATATAAAACTGTTGTAAAACATTTTTTTTTCCTAAAAGATCGGGAAAGTGTGGACTATATATAGCCAGTAAATAAAGGGCTGACGTCTTTCACAATTCTACCAGTTGTCTGTGATTCGTTTCAAGTGGTCACGTTAACACAGATCAATGATCTTCTCACATGCAGGTTGTTAAATGAGTTTAGTCAGACGTAAGGAAACTGTGGGTGGGTGCAGAGGGGTAGGGAGTTCAGAGGTGAAGTAGAGAAAATAATCTCATGGGCGGACGGGAAGATTGAAGTGTAATCAAATGGTAAACAACTTATTTTAAAGTGGTAAACAACTTAATCACAGGACGATTGAAAACTAAAGTAAACAATTAAGCATCATTAGTTTCATAACCAGAATTTCAGCATTGATTTTGAGTTTCTCAAGTCTCGGTATAATCTAATTAATAATTTTACCCAGTTTTGATTATTATATTAGTCAGCGTTTTAGCGACCGATTTTAAATGTCATGGAAACAAATTAAACAAAGTCTCGTAACTGTTGATATAAGCTCAAAACATCAACATCAACAAATCAAAGTAAAGTATGACAGAAGTACCTGTTGCCCACAGACTGCCACATACCACCACTTCATGATCAAACAACTTCTCGTGGCCGACACATTTCAACTTTATGAGTTAAGCAACAAATAGATGTTGTGTTATTAACTCACTCATACTTATGTGGACTTCCCATATATCACTGGCCCCGGCACACACATACACCACCTGGTAGCGGCCTTATCGATTCATGACTAGCTTATGAATCACTCACCATACAGACAGTAAACAGAGATATTAAAATGTGAGGAGTGGGGGGGGGGGTGGCAGCGATAAGAGAAAAGTCACATAAAACAATAATCTGAGACTCAAGGAGTAAATAGGTGGTAGCTGATGCCAACCTTCCAAAACCTGAGAATATGTAGCTGTGTACCAATTAGACATAAATGATGTCGTATCAAATAACACTTTCAAGTTCACAACAGTTGTGTAAACAATCACATGCTGTCACACGGCTTGCTGCAGTGATTAACATTTCACATTCAATGTGTAATACACATGACTAATACGACCTACATTTACTGCACACATTGCACACAGTATCGCCAGAACTAGATTCAATACCTTCTGTAGACATTCATTTAATCAACACAAAGCTCGATGCTTAATATCCACTATAAGGGAATACGGTATGTTAATTAGTGCGACATATTGTCAGTCCTGGTGATTGAGGGCGGGTGTGATGAAGCCAGTACATTACCCACAAGTCTCATGTAAAGCTTAGCGCGACACAAAATGTTATGATTTCAAAATGAAATTTTTATGTGACTATTTCCTTCACAAGCACATTTAGCAGCCACGATACGACGCCCAGGTATGGCAAAACAGATTCATTCTGACTATCCAATTCAGAGTGTGCACATAAGCTGGTTTTAAAAATGAATTTAGTACCTCAATATTTGTATATCTCTATACACGTGCAGTTATTAAAATGTGTCAATGTAACCTTATTAATAGACTTAGATTGGCTACACAAATAAATTGTATTCATGCGTGGAGAGTTCTGTACAAGTCTTCTTTGAATCTAGGCTAATGAGGGGGGGGGGGACTTGCTTTCTTTAGGCCAGTGTTGCCAGAGGTTTTAAACGAAACCCACCAACAACCATTAAGAAACTCCCTGAATACCTTCCAGTTAAGTACAACTGAAAAGAAATGTCAACAACTAACATTTTAAAATTGCATCAACCCGATTTGGCCCGCGGTTAAAAAAGTGTGCCTACCACTGACATAGGCCTTTAATATCGTCACATAAAGAATGTTTATTACATGTAAATGTACAGCATCAGACTGTACATAAAATGAGGTAAAAAGTGTTTGTGACTTAGAAACTGACATCCAATCCCTGTGATGCAATCAAGTACGATATATGGAGCGCCTGGCTGGTGGCAGAGTTCGGCACGGAGCGGACCCCCCCCCCCAATCCCCTAGTTACGCCACTGACTACAGAGCTCAGCAGCAGATATTCGCTCATTGATCAAGTCTCAGTACAAAACTTCAACATAAATTTACTAAGACTGTACATGTTCAAGCAAGTCAGTTTAAACTATGACTAATATATGTTGAAATATTTATTTACAAATGTCACTCCAAAGGTAATTCAGATATTGATAGCTGATTTCTCTGCCACAATGACAAAGTGTTACATGAAGGAGTTGTAAGTCCGACCTTATTTGTTATACAGCTGTGATCAGTGTTGCTGAGAAGTGAGACTGGGCGTTACATTTCCTTTAGTTGGCCTATGCACTGCACACAGATACGCACAACCAATATCAGCTTCCGCTCACAGACGTGGAAAAATTAGAGGAAACATTGGCTATGATCAAGATTTCGGGTGAACTATAGATTACCATATTTAAAGAGAAGATTTAGAACGTTTGTTAAACTTTGTTCATTTCTGCATCATTTAATAGGATTTCTATATTCATAAAATATGCTAATTTTAAGAAACGTGCATTGGCACACTACCGATTAGGAAATCGGGCAATGTTCATGAAACAACTGAATGAGTATATTAAACTTCTGAATCCACCCTCGCAATAAATATACAAGTTATGATTAATGGAAGAAATGTTCTATACCCATGTCATTAATCTTGCACGCGCTCCTCATACCCAGCTGCCATCTATTCCAATAAGGAAATAAATTACCCTACAAGTATTACTTGACAGTTGAACTAAATACTACAGTCGTCCCACAACAAGATATGGGGGCGTAAAGCTGACTAACCTTGAAGAGTTACTAGTTAGACACAAAGAGAGTCATTTGAAAGCACAAGGAATACGGTAAAGTTACAATTTACACAAAAGCTATGTGATTAATGGAAATACCCTCCAGTAGCCATCAGTTTAAAAATAGTAACGCGGAGAAATAACAAACAAAACGCATGAAATATGACACTCGGGGATGTGCTTTAACATTATGTGTCTGACAACAACCAGGCAGAATGACCGCCGGACAGATTAAAAAAAAAGATCAAAGCAAATCAACTGCTACAAAACAAGACAAACATAAGAATAAATATCACGCCTGTTGCTGGGAATAATAAATGCACAACAAAAATTCACATCTGCAGACACCATACTGTTACATCCACTGAATTATGAATACATGTAGTAATTTAACAAGTGAAAAGCCACAATCAATAACCACTACATTCTACTTGATAGTTTCACTACTACTGAAAACATCGTTGTAGGTGATAGTGGTACTACAGCTGATTGTAGCCTTCAGTCAGACGGCTAAGTCAACTAGAGGTCATCAAGTGGTAGACTGTGTGATAAATACATGAATCACTGACTCTTTCAAGTGGTAAACGGCAGAGGTGGTGGATTTAATAAATTAACTATAAAACAAACAGTACATGTTTCACTCCAATACAATATCAATCATTTTAACACATTAACTATTCAGTTATAAACAGTGTATTAACATCGCTAGATATCCAATCTGAAGCAACAGATTGTTACCACAATAAAGTTAGAGGTAAATCTCATAGAACAACAATGAAAAAGTATGGTGTATAAATAAACAGCAAGCTAAAATAAAAGAGTACACAGTTCAGCATTACCTATTTAAAAAGTGATTATAAGACGCAACTGTCCCTTTATTTAAACGTCCACAAAGACAACAACAAATCTGCAACTAATTAGCTTACATCGATGGTCTTTGTTTATCAAGTCACCCCACACACACTTCAAAGATGGAAGATAAAAAACCAATCTTTAATTAACAGTATGGGTTGATCTTGAGTCAGATACCATTTTAACCAGCAGTGATTCACTCGGCCAATGGGCAAGTGACTTAAAAACAGTTGTTTTTTCCCCTGTAATTTCAGAAAACTCAAAACTTAAGTGGTGCATGAGGAAGTAAGAAACTTTAACAAAAAAAAAACGTGTTTAATTCAACACTTCAATTTTAATAATTCAATTATTTCATCTCAGTACCCTAATGTCCATGTCAATCGCCTCTGGTGAAGAGGAAATAAGTTGTTTATCAAACCTGTCCCCTGTGCTAACTATTCTAACACTAGAATGTAGTTATGACAAAAATTCATAAACACAGCATTGTAATAGAACAACACATATCACTGGCCATGAACTATTCTTAAAACATTTGACATATTAATGAAAAACTCAACATAACGGTGAATGATTGGCGAGTATTCATACAAAATGACACAGCCATTGTTTTTTAACGTCTAGATTAGTTTAGAAGAAAGATCCTAAGCTGGTGTTATAAAAACAAGCAATTTAAGTCTTTTCCGTTTTGGACAAAGGACATTTTAGAGCATTTTCGTGTACATAGTGGCTACGGTTAAGCCGGACGAAATCCGTATTTTTTTCCGGGTTACAGCCATAAATATTGCTCCACGCATATGGATTTTGATAAATTTAGAGAGGGAAGTAATCATGTTGAATAACTATTACAAAAATAAATAATGATTACGCCCCTTTTATTATTTATATTTAAAAATATAAGCAAAAACGGTACATAAGAAACTCTTATATTTTGGCCCTGAGAGGTTGTCTCGGGTTGTGACTAATCTGTCGAAACCATCCCCTTACTCCAACCCTTAGCTTAATAGTATTACTAACGTTAAGATGTATAGGTTATACCATGTACAATAATATACGTTCCCGTTCTCAAGTTCCCCACCTTTCTTACCCCACCCCCGTAATTGCGTCATCAGCCAGGTGGACAGCGGAATCTCGGCCGACGAACCGAAGTAGCGGTTAACAGAAACACGTTACATTCTTCGCGGGATTCGCCCTGGTCAATTTGCCGACAAAGGGATGGATGTCCAGTTACTACCGTCTTTGTCTATACGACGTACTTCTCCCCCCCCCCTCCTCATCTAGGCTCCACCCCCTAATTTGAAAGTTTGAAAGAAACATATATTATATTTGATTGGCTACGGGTCACGTGGAAGAAAGGGATATGAAGAATGAAACATAGATTCGCGAGGAGTCGACCGAGAGTCCCAGGGGTGACCGGTCGCAATTAGGCTGAGTGATAGTGAGCCTATCGATGTGTCTCTGTTTGAGAGAAGTGAGAAGGAAATAGAGAGAGAGAGAGAGAGTTAACTAGTGATAACGTCATTTTTTCCCCTCATTCATTTTATATTGGATTATTTGCTGCAGTTTGAATTATCTTTGCTTATGATAAGTCACCAGATCCCTGTTACGGACTGGTGCCTTTGTATAATAAATATATCTTGGTGTTGTACACACGCTTGTGGAATTGATTACTCGTCACTTGTTATACGTTTAATTGTTGGTGAGACTGTGTGTGGTAGAAACACAAATACAAATACGAGTCATCAGTGAGTCAGCCCTCATACTCTTAGCAACAAGCCAAGGATACCCTCAAAGGGGTCCTCAACAGAGGTCAGATCGCGAAATGGACTTTTGATGTACACTTGGCAGGCCAAGACCTACAAAATGATATATACATCATGGGTCTAGGACTTATGGTTGCTGAGATATAGGGCGCTCCTTTGTTAATATAGCTTATATAGTAAAAACGGTACTTAATACGCCCCCTTTTACGGCCCTCAGAAGTCATATCGCGAAATGGACAAAAGTCATTTTTTGGCAGGCCAAGACCTACAAAATGATATATACATCATGGGTCTAGGACTTATGGTTGTTGAGATCTAGGGTGATGACGGACAGACAGACAGACAAAACGAGGACAAATCGCATCAATGGTAACTGATATTTTGACTATTATTGATTTGACTACTCTATTATGGAATGAAGTTATGTGCGCGTCTATATGTTATCTATAGATTGTGTCGCTTTTCAACATGGTTAAGGTAATAAAAAGCAGTGATGGGCAGTAACTAGAATAGTTAAACAATTGTTGTAACTAACTTTTTTAAAAGTAGTTAAACTATCAGTTAACTAACTTTTTATCAAAAGAGTAACTTTTAGCTAAAACTTTTATTTTTTAGTTTAACTTTTTTTAACTAACTTTTTAATTGTAGTGAATTTTAACAAACATATTTTTGAATGAAACATTTAAAGGTTTAATAAACAATAAATAGGTAAATGAATGAAAATATTATTATTCACATTAATCATTTTATAATGTTAACATTTTCAAAAGGTTTATAACAATAACAACTTTCAAACTAGTTTTTTTTTTTTATTTATATCTAAGAAAAACTGATTCACCAAAAAGAACATCGGACATTTTACACCTTCTAGATTTGTCTTTTTGTATGAAGTGTGAAAATTTGTTCATTATGTCGGCCATTTTGAAATCAACCAAGTCACCAAGTCGTTGTAAAAATCCTGATACATCATGAAAAAACCCACTGTTTCATAACATTTGCGGTTGTGGTGCACCGGTTGATCGAAACAACGCGCCCAAAGTGTAGAAGAAAATACAAAAACCAAAGACATTAAATAAAGAAATTTTATGAATAAGAAAAAGACAAAGGCAAAATTTTCACATGATAATTTGAAATTTTCCGAAATATTCAATAAATGGAAAGGAAATATTTTTAGTTACAATATTTAACTATTGATGATTTAACTAAACTTTTTTTTTAAAAAGTTAAACGTTCTATTTAACTTTTTAAAAAGAGTTTAACTGAAAATTAGTTACATTTTAGTTAAAATTTTGTAACTTTTGCCCATCACTGATAAAAAGTATGACGAACCAAAACATACCAATAAAACATTGGACATTTGCAGATCACTTTAATCTGAATCCGTCTATTCATAGAATTTCTTCAAACATACATTTACAAAACTGTATCTTGAGTGATAAAAAAATGCAATGATTGATTAGCATCATCAGGTGGAGACTTCATAGCCCCTTGAGTGTAAAGAAGGTCGAGTATGTTGTCAATTTTGATATGAAGTAGTCATCATAGTGGTAGTTGTGTCAGTGATGGGGATGGTAGTTGTGTCAGTGGTGGGGATGGTAGTTGTGTCAGTGATGGGGATATGTACATGGCCATTATAGACCAATGGGTTGAGACGACATCTATTTAGTTCGAATGTATATCGAAATCGGAGATATTACCGTCCTAACGACTACAGTAATAATTGATCTCCCCAACATCTTTCATCTAAGTCATCCTGGCAAGTAATTCTCACAGATGACCACCCACACAAGTTACACTAAAACCAATGAGTACACAAGAGACATAGGTAGTAAAGTTCCCTTAACCCTAAAGGGGCGGATGAAGTATGGAATTCATGTTTCTGTAACCACGGCGTATAAAAGGTTTGTGTAAGCACAACGTCCAGCTGCCTTTACTTCCCCAACTTAAGTCAAGTACCCATACATTCTTGAGGATCGAACCCACGAGACATAAGGGAAACAGTAATAACTGATTTAACTGAGAACGTAATTTTAAAGAAATGTACTTTTAAAGAGGGTTTTAAAATGTATGTCATCAACATAATGGTTGCATACAAGTTCATGTAAACATCAGTATTCATTTTCTTTAAACATAAGCATATCGATTCAAAACAGAATTACTTCTACACTACAGCCAAAAAATACGTAATGACTCGACTTATGCTTTTTTCTGCCTAAATAAATAAAACTATGTATCACCAGACTAATGCTAGTCCATACATACCGGTGTTGTCAATGGTGTCTGTCTAGATATATTAAACTATGTATCACCATACATACCGGCGTTGTCAATGGTGTCTGTCTAGATATATTAAACTATGTATCACCATACATACCGGCGTTGTCAATGGTGTCTGTCTAGATATATTAAGCTATGTATCACCATACATACCGGCGTTGTCAATGGTGTCTGTCTAGATATATTAAACTATGTATCACCATACATACCGGTGTTGTCAATGGTGTCTGTCTAGATATATTAAACTATGTATCACCATACATACCGGTGTTGTCAATGGTGTCTGTCTAGATATATTAAGCTATGTATCACCATACATACCGGTGTTGTCAATGGTGTCTGTCTAGATATATTAAACTATGTATCACCATACATACCGGTGTTGTCAATAGTGTCTGTCTAGATATATTAAACTATGTATCACCATACATACCGGTGTTGTCAATGGTGTCTGTCTAGATATATTAAACTATGTATCACCATACATACCGGCGTTGTCAATGGTGTCTGTCTAGATATATTAAACTATGTATCACCATACATACCGGTGTTGTCAATGGTGTCTGTCTAGATATATTAAACTATGTATCACCATACATACCGGTGTTGTCAATGGTGTCTGTCTAGATATATTAAGCTATGTATCACCATACATACCGGTGTTGTCAATGGTGTCTGTCTAGATATATTAAACTATGTATCACCATACATACCGGTGTTGTCAATGGTGTCTGTCTAGATATATTAAACTATGTTTCACCATACATACCGGTGTTGTCAATGGTGTCTGTCTAGATATATTAAACTATGTATCACCATACATACCGGTGTTGTCAATGGTGTCTGTCTAAATATATTAAACTATGTATCACCATACATACCGGTGTTGTCAATGGTGTCTGTCTAGATATATTAAACTATGTATCACCATACATACCGGTGTTGTCAATGGTGTCTGTGTACCCATTTCACGTTTTTTACTGTTTTCTCCATCCCCATCCTTCACTTCTGTATTTTGCTTTAATGTCTGAAAGTAGAAATGAAAGAAACGCCTGGTATAACGGCAAACATTTCCTTTATTTCTCGAACTCACTCCCACTCTACTCCTATTACTACAGTTTATCAGTTTAAAAAAAAACAACAAGGAAGGAGGCCAAGAAAATGGTCGGTGGGGCAGTGAATGGTAAAGCAGGCCTAACACATCGACAGGTGCTCACTTACAGTCAGCCCGTGTTACACTCAACATTGTGGAAACTGACTAGAGACAGTTTTAATTCAACTCAATTTGCACACGTGACATTCCTGGCAGAAGATGATAGAAATATTTTCTAGAAGTGGCCACAAAACACAATAACCAAATATCATAGACGGTATTTAGTTGACAATGTCGATTTCCTAATGATTGATATTAATAATTGCCACTATAACGAAGTATAAATGGGACAAAGATACATAAACATAACTGTGCATGGCTAGAATTTATAACTGAATAGTGTATGTATATCAGTTGTTTTTAAAAGTTTTTTGATTTGACCAATGTTTTACAGACTGAAATGATGTACGATAAAAAGTCATCCAAATTAGTGATTCATGTTTAACACTATGTTGGCCAGTCGTACATCTGTATTGGTGCGATTACTGAAGTTACAACTGTAAACTAAATATGTCTTAATTTGGGTTTAGAGCAAGTGAGTCTACTCACCAATTTTTGTCGAAATCTTAAGTGTAACGTGAAAATACTAGCCACCGACCAGCGGCGATGAGGAAGAAACAAAAGTAGTTTGGTCATTCTCATTAGTTCAGCCGTCAACATTAAACTAGCAGCATACTGGACAGAGGACGGAATCAACGAGTTTACAAGTCATGGCCAATGTCTGGTGGTGTTCATTACTTCAGGGACAGTATCAGTCGATGCCATGCAACACACGACTACTGCCTACACCACTTCTGTATATTTATATACAAGCCGATATCACTTACTCCAATATAGTGTGACCTTTCCAGTGCCCCAATCCCGACCAAGACCCAACCAAGTGGTGGAAGAAAACGGCCATTCATGTAATCGTGGGAATACTTATCAAATTAAAAATAAAAATACCGCTACACCTCTATTTTTTTTAAAGTGCCATTATTCGGGAGAAATGTGAATGTACAATCAGCAATTATTGAAAGGAAAAATTATAAATCAAGAACAGGTTATCTTTCAACCAACATATGAAAACGCTATGCAATAAGACTTGCATGTAACGTTATCGAACTCTTCATTTAACAGACACCCAAATTTGTTAATGATTACTGTAACTATTAAACTATTGCATGACTGCTGCCCATACATTTGACTGGCTATTCAAGAGTTGTTAGACCCATCTCCGGAAGTGGACGCTTCAAGTGTTTACTCAGCAATAAACAACACTATGCACCAGTCCCCTACACACACATACACACACAGACTTCACATGTGGGGGATGTTAACTGTATCCCCTCAGACAGTAGCTATCTGGATGTAGTGTGGTCAGTCAAGTGGTCAACAACATGACCAGCAAGGCCAGTGTTGGGTCACTTGAAAAGATATGCTGATGACGCTGCTAGCTACGTCATACTTGGCGCACTTGTTGACGATTAGGTCACGTATATCGTGCGTTACCTAAGTAGAACATCATTGTGAGCCACTTTAGTACCTGGCTGGTCTCATACTCTACTTAATAAGGAATTCATCCAGCATGTCGTGAAATTGATACAGTGTTCACTGCTGGCATGAAGAGAACCGTTCCACACAAGTGAAGTATACGAGACATCGCCTATAAGTGAAGCAATGAGGCGTACACTAAACCCTCAAGGTTAACTTGGAATCAAGGTCAGTTGCAACTAGTTATGGTCAGAGATTGTTAAACATTAAACACAATAGACGAGGTGCCGATACAAAAAAAAACAACTTTCCGTTTGGAATGCGCTGAGCAAATCATTACTATTGAAACTTGTTCAGTTCAATTCTGCAGAACCAATACTGGTGAGATATGGCTCGATATACCGTACGTTTAACATGGATCACATGCTACTGTTCAATGTTTAAAAAAAATCAACTAAATAATTGAGTATAGCATATTTTTTTTTATAAATTAAGGTTAAATCCACGCTTTCAATAACAGCAATCATACATTCATTGTTATTTCAAGGTGTGAAGTTTTGTCATGTTGTATTGTTTATATACGTTTATATCACACGTCATATAGTCGCCAAATAGAACGGTAAGATGATGGCAACATCCGATGTAATACCAATCCCTAACACAGACTGACCTATATGTTCAATTCTCACAACACACAAAATAAGAGTATTTTCATATGAGTACAATGTGAAGATTACGATGACCTCTGAGCTGTTCACACGGTGAGAGTGAAGAATCCACTCAATGTGTGGATACAGTGAGGCTTGGCAGGGTGGACACCTTGTGTCAAACGTAGGAACATAAAATAAAAGTGGTCAGTATGTACACTTACAACACACAGTAGACTGCACTTATTTAGCTACAAGACTATCAGGGTCAATACATGGCTGTACATTCTCAACACATTAATATATAAGGGCATGTAGCAAAAAGAAAAGAATTATCCACTCAGTTTGTTAGATAAAACTTACGTAGAAGTGTCCGGTTAAAGCTCAAAGAAACATTAGTATAACCAATTTAAATCCAAATACAATTATAATTTGAATTCATTAACTCAACGGAAATTTAAGGAAGGTTTTGTAGAGCCTAGACTGGTGTTACACAACAAAAAAAAATTTACTTTGATAGCAAGGTGAAGCAATTCGATAATTTCAGTTTTCATTTTTATGTGATGAAAATGTATTAGCGGTGGTCCCCCTTACAATGACATACTGATTTCTCCCAAGGTCCCATTCATTCACTATACCAGGGGTGGGCAAACTACGGCCCGCGGGCCGCATGCGGCCCGTCAGAGTATATAATGCGGCCCGTTTGCATGTACACGTTAAGATCCTATGTCGATTTTAATTCTCTTTGTTTGCCGACTAGTTGATTTGAATCTAGTTATATTAAATTAGTTTTAGGGCTCCAGAATATTGGTTAGAGCTGTTTGACCTACAAGCAGATTATGACGTGAAGGAGAAGTTCAAGTCAGTTATTTTGTTGGTTTTCAGGATCTTTGCCAGCAGCGGCATTTCCACACCTAAAAATCTTTGCTGCCAAGCTTTTGTCACTATTTGGGTCCACATACATTTGTGAGAAAGCGTTTTCTTGTATTAAAATAAACAAGTCTAAAAACAGATCGATGTTGACTGACTGCAATTTAAATGCAGTCTTGCCAATCGCAACTAGTACACTGTGGATCCACAGTTCAAGAAAATTATCCAAAATTGTGAATATTTACATACTTTTCATTAATTTTAATTGTACTCTGTGGTCAGCTTGTATGTAAATTAAGTTCCTTCGTCTTCATAATTATTATGACAGGTAACAATAAACTTTTGTTAAAATAATTATGAATAGTAAAGTCTTATTACCAAATTAGCGACTGATTAAGTTCGTATTTTAAAATGTAATGTGCATGTGTAATAGAGTGAGAATGTGAAATAAAATGACAAATTATGTTTAATATTCATACATTGTAAATTGTAATTAAGTAGACAAAATATATATATGCGGCCCCTCCCCGGACAACAGTCACGTTTTCAATGTGGCCCTCCGTAGAAAAAGTTTACCTACCCCTGCACTATACTATTTTCCTTTATCCTAAGAACTATTTTTAGGCTTCATACACTGAACAACTCAATTTTTGTTACATTATGCGCTACATAGAGGACACTCTTTTTACAAAGGGTTGGGGGGGGGGGCGTGGATCAAAAGATAGTCAGGATACACTGGTCTAGGCAAACCTTTCCCTACCCTGACCACTCTATGGACAACTTAAAAGGTTGGTTTTCTTTATTTCAAAATAGTTTTGGAACAGTTAAGTTGTTGTAAGGTTATATAGTTACTAAGATAAATGATGTATCAGTAGTTTATCTGTCTGTCATTCCTGGTATTAATCAGTAGTATAAATGTCATTCATTGTATGTATCTGTAGTTAAACTACAAATACATACAATGAATGACAATTAAAATAAAGATATATACAATGAATGATAGTTAATCTGTCATTCATTGTATGAATCTGTAGTTTAACTGTAATTCATTGTATGAATCTGCAGTTTAACTGTCATTCATTGTATGTATCTGTAGTTAAACTGTCATTCATTGTATGCATCTGTAGTTTAACTGTCATTCATTGTATGAATCTGTAGTTTAACTGTCATTCATTGTATGTATCTGTAGTTTAACTGTCATTTATTGTAAGTATCTGTAGTTGTCTTCATTATGTTCTGTGCCAACAAATAGTTTATTTACCACTGATACATAAAGTGGCTACATGCAACCAGTAGTAACACCAAAGTTTGTAGGCATACAGTGGAGCTAAGATAAACTCACAAAGAACCTTTGTTAAAAATAAAAAGAGTCCCTTACCAGGAGATAGAGAAATGAGTCTGACAAATGTTGTTTGTTTTTACCTGAAGTTTAGCCAGTGGAATGATATCGCAGTTCTGTGGTTTGTGCCAGACTGTCTTCTGACTTGTGGCATTGTAGTAATAGAATCGTGTGGTGTTTGGGTCATACAGCTCCCACCACTGGTTGTCATCTGACATTTTGCTGAAATAAATATACAAATAAATACAAATATAAGTAGGCTAGATAATTTTAAAACGACATGATAATCAATTAGATTTAAAAAAAAAAAAACCAGCTTGTACTATAGTCGGCCAGTTGAGGGAAAAGAAGAAAAGAAAAAAAACAAATAAGTTTTTTTAATTGTTTGCAAATAATGATATTATTTGTTTAATGTTAATATTTCTTTTTATTTTTTTACCGAATAAGGGGATGAAATTATTAAGCTTATTTTTTCATAAAGGGGAGATGATTATTGAATGGCTGAAGAAAATATATATATTGAGTTACGGTTCTTGTTTTCAAAATGCAGTACTGAGGAATTAGAAATGACATGACGAGCATGCATGATATAATTTATGAACGGGAAGTTTATAAAACTGTTTGTTGTTTGTTTAATTCATTTCTATTTCAACAATTCCCCCTAAAAAAGAATATTATTTATTTGTTGTTGCAGATGTCTGTGTGGGCGTAGCTGCCACTTTATAAAAAGGGGGGGGGGGGTACAAATAGAAAACAAACGAGAATTCAAGGATCTTTAAATAATAAAATGCCCTTGTTTGTGTATTAAGACGTCATTATGTGATCTATTTATGGCCGACCTTTTTTTCAGTCATAACTATGTTCTTGCAGAATTCAGGCTGTAGAGATAGCAGATTATATCAGGGTTTCTCGTATGTAGGCAGACATAATGGCATCTACTGTTTTGTTATCACTTCATGTTCAGGAGCAGTTAATAACGTGAACTTGAAGCCAAGACTTTGACAATACATGTATCTCCAGCAAGGCCAACAACTCCATGATATTGATCATCACCACTGTTTCATTCACATGTATCACAGAATGAAACACAATTTTAGGAATATAAGTGGTCCCCAACCTGGACAGAGTCATGACACCATCGTGTATAAATCACAATGACGCACACTATATATGTTTGAGTCTTCAATCAGATATTACAACCAACATGCATTGAGCCGTTTTAAAACCGTCAAAATTTTAAGTCACGGTGTATCAAGCGACGAACCAAGGACCATTACTCTAAATACAAACACGGACAGTTATTATCTCCTGATGGTGCCGTGTTGAAATCACTGCCCCATCCATTGATGTCTGCACAAGAGGCTTATCTCATAATGCTATAACCAATATGAAGTCAGTTATTGCAGCGACCACTCTACATTCTCACTACAGGCGAGGGTGCAATGGCTATGAATGCACAACGGGAAACTTGGGTAAATTGATTTGCCAGGGCTCGAACACCGTGTCCCAGTGACCCCGAAGTAACCGACACAGTTGACCAAATTTCGATGTTACTTGTATTGACTGACGAAATACATATCTTACAATGTTATTTCATTGAACAAACAAAAGCTGTGCATTATATACAAAAGTAATAGATGTATCACGCTAAATCTAGGTTGAATGAGTAATCAAGATACAAAGATATTCAATGTAAACATTACTGGAGAAATTCTTGAGTAAATTGAGTAAGACTGTAATCCACCCCCCTCCCCCCAGCATCATACTATGTTATCCTTCATGATTCAAACCTAAAACACTATGAACAAACTACCAGAGCGAAAGCTTAATATATAATGTGATAAACCAAGCTGGTTGAGCCAAATACCTCCAGTAACAAGGCTAATGGGTTTCATTACATCAAGGAAAACACACAACAACCTGTGGCTGTACAGGCAGAAAAGTTGTTCGAAAGAACGACGGTTAGGTTACATACAGTCAAAATAAATGATTATCATCGGGTTTGAGTTTAATTTAAATTACTTTCTATCATTGGGGACACATACGAAAACAATGCAGTACAGGAAGATCTTTACTCGCCTACACTAAAAGTTATAAATTCTGGAAACATTTTTTTTATCTTTCAAACTTGGGAAAATGTTTCAAAAATAGATCAAGATAAGTCCTACTTATTGTAAAAGGTTCACATTTTCTAAAAAGAGTGGGGAAAAAAAGAGCGAAAAATGGAGACTAAAACATAAATATCAGTAAGGTCAACATTTTATTTGTCAGGATTCTTTGAAAAATCTATAAATATTTATCTAATTTTTTTTTCTAATTTTTTATTTTCATGTAACAGTGGCACGCAAACCTTTACCCGTCGCAAACCTTTACCAGTCGGCTTCCGACTAAAATATCACTTCCTTTAATTTTAATTGGAGTGTTGCCACTTTGCTATAGATAAGTGGATTTTTTTTGTGTGTTTAATTTTGGCCCCAAACTGGTTTAACAGCACTGCCCTATAGTGTATGATAACGTATATCAGAATGGAACATATGTAAATCATTATAGAAGGAAGCCAGTGTTTGAGGAAAAACTTGAATGTAGGGAACAAAACAATCCACCACTGAATTTAATAATATCCGTTGGTCCTTGATAAAAGGCATATTAAGTATAAATCAAGTGTTTACTGTTCTCACAAAAAAAGATATAAATCAAGTGACTTTACATGTTAACATATGCAAAGCTCCATGACTGAAATCAATCGATATAGTTCAAACATAGAAAACAAGTGTATCTACTAGATTAAAAATACTGAACACAATGTTTGTTGATTTGTTGCTTCATTTATATATTATAAGACGCATTTGCTGTCTGTCTGTCTGTCTGTTCCCTTATGGCTTATAACACAACCAAATAACGTGAAATTTGGTACACGTACACATAATTACATGGGGAAGGTCATGGGACAGGTTTGGTTTAATCTCGATGGGGTAGTTTAATTGTAATAAATTATTTTTATTTTAGTATATTTTACTATATTAAAGTAATCTCGACGGCGCCAAAATAAAACTCTTCTGTGACTTCATTTCCCGATGATGCATTTTACATTTTTTTAATTTTCCTACTAATAAAGCCGAATAGAACTTGCGCGCTGGTGCTGTATCGTGCCTTTGTGCTGCAAAGAATTGTTGATGTTTTTTCATGCTCCCTGATTTGTACAGTTTGAGGAAGGTAAAGGAATGAAGAAGAAGTGTGAAACCATAATAATAATATGTATGTATATATATATATAAAGAGAGAGAGAGGAGGGAGGGGGGACAGAGATGGAGAGGGGGAGAGAGAAGGAGTGAGGGAGAGAGAGGGGGAGATGAGAGAGGGAGGGAGAGAGGGAGAGAGAGAAAGGGGGGATGGAAAGAAAAAGGAAGAGAGGGGGGTAGGGAGGGAGAGAGGAATGAGGGAGGGGGAGGGGAGAGAGGGAATGAGGAGGGGGAGGGAGAGAGGGAATGAGGGAGGGGGGAGGGAGGAGGAGGGTAGGGAAGGAAGGAGAAAGGAGGGAGGGAGAGAGGGGGTAGGGAAGGAGAGAGAGATGGGAGGGAGAGAAAGAGAGAGGGGGGCAGGGAGGGAGAGAGAGGGAGGGGAGAGAGGGAGAGAAGGAGTGAGAGAGGGAGATGAGAGAGGGAGGGAGAGATAAAGAGAGAAAGGGAGGGAAAGAAAGACTAAGGAATGGGGGGAGAGGGGGAGAGAGAGGGAAGGAGAGAGATAAAGAGAGAGGGAGGGGGAGAGAGATAAAGAGAGAGGGGACGGGGAGAGAAATAAAGAGAGAGGGGGCGGGGAGGGAGAGAGGGAGAGAGGGGAGGGAGGGAGAAAGGAGGGAGGGGGAGGGAAGGAGAGGGGAGGGAAGGAGAGGGGAGGGAAGGAGAGGGGAGGGAAGGGGAGGGAGAGAGAGGATGGCAGCAATGGGAGGGAGAGATAGAGAGAGGGGGCAGGGAGGGATAGAGAGGGAAGGAGGAAGGGAGAAAGGGGAGAGAGGGACGGGGTTGGGCAGGGGGAAGGAGGGGGAGAGAGGGAGAGGGAGTGAGAGAGAGGGAGATGGGAGAGGGAGGGACGGAGAAAAAGAGGGAGGGAAAGAGAGGAAGGGAGAGAGGGGGTAGGGAGAAAACAGAAGGTAAACAAGAAAACCTTATTTTAAACCCGGGCAAAGCCGGGTACTTGCAACTAGTGTATATATATATATATATATGAACTTAACTCCATGTTTGTTTTTGCATATAAAAAGTCACTGAGCTATTTTTTGAAATATAAATATGACTGAAGTCAATGTTTATTGTTTATGTAATAAAAAAAATTATGTTTATAAAAAAAATGTATAACTGAACTTGAAATGGTTAGTGTACCTGTATGTAAAGGGACTGAACTCAATGTTTATTGTTACAGAATAAAAAATAATGACTGAATGTTTATTGTTCCCATTACAAGTATTAAAGAAAAGTACAAAGTGCACCTTGCACTCGCTCCAGACAAAATAACATCAACATTTACGACCGACGTAATACCAGGATATTACCTGGACGGTTGGTCTGATGACGTCATCGCCGTTGTTGCCAACTTATTCCGCTTCATGTACTTCAAGCTAAGGGTGTGGGAGCGTAGATCACACCGACCGCCTTGCGGGGTGGACATTTTATACCGACAGTTCAAACAACGCCACATATTCTCATCACACGTCATTGTGGTGTTCTAATTCTTGTTTTCAAACCTATCGAGGTCAAATGTGTAAGCCAAGATGGAGTGTATTGTTAAACAAAGGAAATAGTTCCAAAGTGAGATTAACAAACCAAACAGTACATTTAAACATCGAGGGCGTGAGTCTATACCCTACATCACCCCATCACATGTTCTATTTTCTGGCCAAACTTCAAGAAAACATGTATTACGTGAACCACAGCAGAAATGATTCACACTTTTTGTCTTAAAACTTGTGGGGGAGGAAAGGTAAAAATCTCAGATCCAGACATTATCGGCTCAGACGAGTAGGAATAATCCGCTCTGTGTATACAAGTAAAAAAACAACAACACAATTCTATGTTAAAACACAACATGAAATTTTACAGCTAAAACTCACAGAATTACGTACGTGTGTGCGTGCATATATATGTATATGACGGAGTAAATTACGACCTGTTATACAATGTATACGGTTCTTTCTTGAGTTTAATGCGGTACACATAACATCTTTTTTTTTTTCATTACCTTGGTAAATTGGATACGACTCTGTACAAATGTTATTTATTTACTCTCTCGATGTATACATATATATATATATATATATATATATATATATATATATATATATATATATATATCAATGAGTTGCGGTTCATACCCACCTCCTAATGTTAAATTTTAACTCGTGGAATAGTTTTGATTTTAAAACATTTTTTTTAATATTGTCTTTCAAAAAATTGTTCAAAAAACAATATCATCCTAAGGTATATTAAAATGTAGGCCTCTAAAAAAATGAAGATCTAAATCAAAATGCCATTTGTTACCCAAAAAAAAAAAAGAAAAGGATCTGGGTTTAAAAAAAACCCAACGATATTATGTTCCACAAAGATGTCAATGTTTGATTTATTAAAAGACGGGGAAGGTGTGGTTTAAATATTACGGTAATGATAAGAGGAATGAGGCGGATAATATACAAGTTTTATTTTAATGAGGAAATTCAGAGTCTTCCTGTTGAGATTTAGCGGGACTAGGGGGGGAAGGGGGGTATAAATACCTGAACTTTATTTTTATCTTCTACCGTCTAAATCAACTTTTAAACATTTATGAGTATGATATGCGTGTGTATGTTTTAAACGGATGTTGAATATCTTAGGGGGAAAAAAGGATCAATCGTTCTAATGTTTCAACTTCAAGCAAGTAACATGGACTGAACACAGAAAATCTGTGCGGGCGAATATATCTAAATTTCAATTTTTAAATAATAATAATAAAGTAAAAAGGGCTCTTGATTGGGAGATGACGTGTAGCCACAGCGGATAATGTGGTTTAAAGCACAATAGCCTGCCGGAATTACTTCCCCTTAGATATCCGGTTGAAGCTGGGAGGACTTGAATTTTGACCAAGATCTGAAAAAATCCCGCGGATATTGTCGAGTATCGAACCCAGGATCCTTAGTTCGTCAGATGCTACCATCCGTAACCCCTTCCAAACCAAGCATGTATATAGGCCTATCATGTGGCCAGCACTAACAGAATGGGCTGTTATTTTTCTCAAGAGGTAGTAAGTGCATATTTATTAACATATTTATGCTCATGCTATTTTTGTTTACTCATAACTAGAACAGTGAGTCTCAATGCAATGCATGGTTATCAGTGAAACCACATAAATTGTTAATAGAAAAAAAATGAAATAATTTTTTTTTAAAAGAATGCTTATGTCTTGTATTCTATAACAGTTATGTTTATATGAATGTTTCTGATCTTTTATTACTCTAGATTAAAAAGAAAATTCGCTTCCACTAATGTGACTTAAGTAATGGACGAGAAAAAAATGTCCAGTTTAGTGTTCTATGTTTTCAAGAAGACTAAGGTGGTACACATTTAGTAATCCTCCGGCCTTTTTATAATGCTCGTGTACTACCACTAATATTATGCAACCGGTCACATATTATCTCTATACTTATAAGACGCATTTGTTGTCTGTCTGTCTGTTCCCTTATAACTCAAGATCCAGACAACAAAATAACGTGAAATTTGGTACACGTACACATAATTACATGGGGAAGGTTATAGGACATGTTTCGTTTCATCTCGATGGGTAGTTTAATTGTAATTAATTATTATGATAAGAGATCGGTGGGAGACAGAAATATTTTACTGCATTTTTGTTTCTAAAGCAAAAGATGTGTAACTTCCGGAAACTCAAATTGTAAACATGGTCTGGTGAAATCAATAGTGGTAAAAACAATTCTCGGCTAAATTATTTTACTGCAAGAAACAAGAAACTCTTATTGTCGAAGTGGGAATGGCAAATTGCATATCTATTTACTTAGGACAGGTTTCGTTTCATCTCGATGGGTAGTTTAATTGTAATAATTTTTTTTTTATTTTAGTATTTTACTATATTAAAGTAATCTCGACGGCGCCATAAATAAAATTCCTCTGTGACGTCATTTCCCGATGCGCGCATAACCTATTAAAAATTGAGATTATGTTTGTGTGGCCCGCTAGCACAGTCGCTTACTCGCTTGGCCGTGACTCAAATTTGGCCGACTATGTGTGGGTTCAAATCCCGACAGTGAATTTTTTTTTTTATTCAGAATAATCTCTATACGCATTTGTTGTCTGTCAGTCTGTTCCCAGAGAGAGAGAGAGGGAGGGGGAGAGAGAGGGAGGGGGAGAGAGAGGGAGGGGGAGAGAGAGGGAGGGGGAGAGAGAGGGAGGGGGAGAGAGAGGGAGGGGGAGAGAGAGATAAAGAGAGGGAGGGGGGGTCAGGTGGGGAGAGAGAGGAATGGAGGGTAGGAGAGAGAGGAAAGGAGGGTAGGAGGGAGGGAGGGGGAGAGAGGGGAGGGAGGGGGAAGGACAGGGGGATGGAGGGAGAGGGAGGAAGAGAGAAAGGGAGGGAAGGAAAGAGAAAGGAACGGAGGGAGAGAGGGGGTAGGGGAGGGAGATAGAGGGAGAGAGGGTGGGAGAGAGGGAGGGAGAGATAAAGAGTGAGGGGGGCAGGAAGAGAGAGACGGAATGAGGGAGGGAGGAAGGGGAGAGAGGGGGAGGGAGAGAGAGGTGGAGAGGGGGAGGGGGAAAGGAGGGAGGGAGAGAGGAAGGGAAGGAGAGAGGGAGATAGATGATGGGAGAAATGTGAGGAAGAGATAAAGAAAGAGAGGGGGCAGAGAGAAATGTGAGGAAGAGATAAAGAAAGAGAGGGGGCAGGGAGGGAGAGAGAGGGAAGGGGGGGCAGGGAGGGAGAGAGAGGGAAGGGGGGGCAGGGAGGGAGAGAGAGGGAAGGGGGAGAGAGGGAGGGATGGGGATGGACAGGGGGAGAGAAGGAGGGGAGAGAGGGAGATTGGAGAGGGAGGGAGGGAGAGAGATGGGAGAGGGAGGGAGGGAGGGAAAGGGAGAGATAGGGGTAAAGAGGGAGGGGGAGGGAGGGAGAGAGGGGGAGGGAGAAAACAAAAGGTTAACAGAAAACCTTATTTTAAACCCAGGCAAAGCCGGGTACTTGCAACTAGTATTATATATAACACAACAACGATCAAGAACTTATTCTTCATATTAGAGATAAAGAGTGAGGGGGGCAGGGAGAGAGAGACGGAATGAGGGAGGGAGGAATGGGAGAGAGGGGGAGGGAGAGAGAGGTGGAGAGGGGAGGGGGAAAGGAGGGAGGGAGAGAGGAAGGAAAGGAGAGAGGGAGAGAGAGGATGGGAGAAATGTGAGGAAGAGATAAAGAAAGAGAGGGGGCAGGGAGGGAGAGAGAGGGAAGGGGGAGAGAGGGAGGGAGAAAGGGAGGGAGGGAAAGGGAGAGAGAGAGGGGTAAAGAGGGAGGGGGAGGGATGGAGAGAGGGGGGAGGGAGAAAACAAAAGGTTAACAGAAAACCTTATTTTAAACCCGGGTAAAGCCGGGTACTTGCAACTAGTATTATATATAACACAACAACGATCAAGAACTTATTCTTCATATTAAAAAAAAATCAGGATCCACTCTCTCTGTTTTTATAACGTCCCCTCTACCCACTACCCAATTAAGGATTGCATGAAAATCTTCTCGTTTATTCCTGTTATATAACGGACATCATTTACCCCAACACCTATTTATATAACGGACATCATTTACCCCCACACCTATGTATATAACGGACATCATTTACCCCCACACCTATTTATATAACGGACATCATTTACCCCCACACCTATTTACATAACGGACATCATTTACCCCCACACCTATTTATATAACGGATATCATTTACCCCCACACCTATTGATATAACGGACATCATTTACCCCACACACCTATTTATATAACGGACATCATTTACCCCCACACCTATTTATATAACGGGCATCATTTACCCCCACACATATTTACATAACAGACATCATTTACCCCAACACCTATTTATATAACGGACATCATTTACCCCCACACCTATTTACATAACGGACATCATTTACCCCCATAACTATTAATAACGGACATCATTTACCCCCACACCTATTTATAAAACGGACATCATTTACCCCCACACCTATTTACATAACGGACATCATTTACCCCCACAACTATTTATAACGGACATCATTTACCCCCACACCTATTTATAAAACGGACATCATTTACCCCCACACCTATTTATAAAACGGACATCATTTACCCCCACACCTATTTATATAACGGACATCATTTACCCCCACACCTATTTACATAACGGACATCATTTACCCCCACAACTATTTATAACGGACATCATTTACCCCCACACCTATTTATAAAACGGACATCATTTACTCCCACACCTATTTATAAAACGGACATCATTTACTCCCACACCTATTTATAAAACGGATCACACGAAAAAAAAAACATACTCGCCCCCTCACCCTCCAGCTTTACACAACGAGAATGGTCATTTTCCTATCTCAATGTACATATTTACATTTTTAAAATCCTCTATATTTTCTTTTAAAAATCAACATCGGAACTCCTTGTATCATCTTCACACAGGGCTCGCAACTAGGTAAAGAACGGATAATTCTCTCAATAACAAGGCGAAGTTTTCAATGCTGACGGCCACGGGATAGGACACAAATGGCGCCTTCAGATAAAAATGGCACTTGTTCTTTGGATGCTGCTTATCTCCATCCACAAACACGGCCGACTGCTGATTTTAGCACAACTGTTGAGAACATTTTGTCGGTAGTTAGCTGGACAGACCGATGAGTAATTCCCTTAAAACATAAATAACTGTGGCTACAGCTTCATGTTGTAATGTATAGAAATAACATAATGTAAACTAGTGACGGACAAGATGAAAGACAAAGGTTTCACAAGAAAGATTCATTTTTAATGTTGTTTTTAAAAAATAGGATTAGTCTGGACTTATTTTCTTCAAATCAGCATTAATGTACTTTAAAAAATACAGACAGACAGAGAGACGGACGGACATACAGACATATAGATAGATAGACAGACAGACAGATAGACAGAAAGATAGATAGATAGATAAAAAGATAGACAGACAGACAGACAGACAGACAGACGGACGGACGGACGGACAGACCGACAGACAGACAGACAGACAGACAGATAGATAGATAGATAGATAGATAGATAGATAGATAGATAGATAGATAGATAGGACCACATTCACACACCCCGTCCCACTACTACCGTACTATCCAACGATGATGGATGCTGACTCATTATCCCTTTTAAAAACAATTCTTATTTTGACAAAGCATACCGCAAATGATTTTTTTCTACCTCTTGCACAGGATGTGCAGCTAACTTTCTATCAACAAACATGCCATTCTAGACACACGTGTTGTTGGTTACTGGAGCTTGTCTGTTGGACTCAAACACTCGTTTGTACAGATATGACATACAAGGCATAGTTGCAGCTTGATGAGAATCACCAGCAGCTGTCACTAATTGGGACTTAACAGAAATTACACCATAGGTAGAGTAGTGGTGGTAGTGGAGAAGACTTTTCAAGTTTATCAAAACGTTTCACTAGCCCTTATAAGTGTATCCATGAAAGGAAAGTGCAAATATCATTTCGGGCATAGACTTGTTAAGATGGCCAATATAATCCAATAATGAAAAACAAATGAAACCAAGTCTGGAGGACAGTTTTCCTCACAATAATTTCTACCACACGCTCATTTTAATGTACGCAGCATATGTATGATCTGTTGGACACATTTTAATGGACGCAGGAAAAAAAATCAACATTTCAAAATTATTGACAAAAGAATAGGGATGACCAACAGCGCGAATGTGGGAGTTTAAAATTTTTAGTCGAGTTATTTTTACGGGCTTTCATGCTTTCCTGCTTCCATTGTGCTATTGATTTCAAAAATGCGTTCGCCACCAAAGCCAATAAAGCGAATTGTAAAGTGAAAATATAGTGTTCCTAGACTTCAAAAAGTTTCAGAACCACTGCTTCATACATTTAATCTATGCACATGTGTGTGATTAAATATCACTGATTGAAAGACGTGTTTATTTTTTTTTAAAGTTAAACATTTAAAAATAAGGAATCATCAAACCTTTACGAATAAAAAAAAAGTTGAAGATTGTAGAAAAATATGCCGACAAGCAACATAGTTTCAAGTAGATGTCAAAATCAAACTACCGAATAAACACAGGTGGATTTATACTTCAACATGAACCACAACTTTACTGTATAATTCTATGACTACATGTGTAGCTAAAATATATAAAAGAACCAAGAGGCGTCCATGCTGAGTTCTTCCATAGATGATACAATGCTACGACCACAAATAATGTTTTCACAACAATGATTTCAAAAACTTCATGTGTCTATGTCTGTTATCTATCAGCGCTGCATCCAACGTGGCTCCTATTTAATATGAGAATTATCTACCACATGCGATCGTTACATCCCCTCTCGCAACGCATTAGTATCGTGTTTGTTATCTAGGGCTGTGTGTGTAATAAATCTGTGTTGTCCTGGTCATTATTCAATGCCAGCTCACCGCCAAGACAAAAGACTATTTATGTAGCATTTTACAAATGGACATTTAGCTAAACCATTAACAATCGAACAACAACGGGAAGAGTGACAATACCTATTTTGATATTTTTAGACATTTGATTTCAAATAAGAACATTTTAAATTTAACTTTTCTCTTTTTTATTCTGATTAAAAAAAAATACTATTAGATAAGTTTTCGATACATCATTTAGATAACCAAATATGTTCTTAGACCATATTTCTGATGATATGAAACAACATGGACAGCGGATGCAAGGAAGCCTCATAATATCACATGAGTAATGAAGCAGGTGCAGGAGGTGTGATGGCACACAATTAGACGTAGCTGGAACGTCAGGTCCTGTCATAACATGCGCAATTAAAACACCAATGAGGGAGGCAGAAAATGTTAAGTGGGAAGATGGGGCTCCCTGTGTGAGGCTGTCAATGAAAGATGTCAGGTAAAGTGTTGTAGATGAGAGCAGATTTAGGGAATGACACACTCAAACACAAGAAAACAATTAGTATTTATTATTTGGAAAGAAAAAAAAACTATTGGCTGACAAATTGATATTAGTAGAAGACAAGACATGTAATTAGAACGAGGCAGGTAAAAATATAATAAAACAAGATGGATAATAAGAAAGAACAAAAAAGTGTGTGTATTACACAAAGCAATTAAAAATGTCTAATTATATTAAACGAAATAATTACCTTTGCTATATTTCTATCTAACAAATAATTGAAAACCAAATTAAGTATGTTAAATAATAAGCAGAGGTTTTAAAAACTACATTTTTAGAGTAGATACTACTCCACTCACACAGTTTTACATAATACATGCCATAATTATGTTAAAATGTTTCAAGTCAAGATTATACAACAAAATACTTAACAGGAAACACGAAGGCTATCACGTCATTACACCAACTCATTAAACAATATTCCACCAACGATGGATCATTGGATAATAAATTTTGCTTTAAATTGACGCGGACATATAAATACATTACTGCTTAATAAAATATTGAGTATAAAGTATGTGCATATAAGTGTGAAAGATGGACAAGTGCAATACAAATTGCTGGGGTTTTTTTTTGTTACATGTCATCAACAAATAAGAGAATGACATTGTCTCGTGATAAGGCAAAAACCGACCTCTTCCCACCCCATTATACATGGCTGGAGTTTCCTATATGCATATCTGACATTCTAGTTGATTTCCCCACAGAGATGTGCACATCAGTGGAGAATTCTTATGGTGATGTATTGCATGTTATCAACCATGTTCCTGTGAGCAGGTGTTGTACACTGGTGGACAATCTGGGGCTGCCTGGGTGAGTCAACAATCATGTCGGCATGTGGGGGAGGAGGGGGGAGGGAGTGAGATCTAACAAGGGAAAGAAAGGGGAGTTGACTGCTATGAAATACTCCATATGTCATTTTATCCCTTTAAGTTTGTTGAAAAACGTAGGGTAGAGCAAAGGTTACAGAATCGAACTTCGAACTTATAAATGAGCACACATAAAAAAGGTTGTTTTTCATTTCAATATCGGAGATTTTATGTGTAAAAATAAATAATAAAATCGATAAATATACTGTGTAATACTAAATATAGAAAAGTAAAGTTCCCCTAGCCCTAATGGGTCATCGGATTCATCTGTTTCTATAACCTCGGCATATGTAGGGATTGTGTGGTTAGCACAACGCCCAGCCGCCTTTACATCCCCAATTTAAGTCAGGTACCCATTTAAAGCTGGGTGGACTTGTGGGACGACTTAGAAACAAATTTCACCTGGAAAAATTCCCATGGTCCTCACCAAGGATCGAACCAAGGACTCTCAGATCAACAGTCGAGTATCTACACCACTCGGCCATCCATCCCACCAGAGGCGTACCTAGAGTGGGTGAGGGAGAGGGGGGGGTCCAAATCCAAAAGTCCCCCGGGCCCCAGCTTGAGGGGGCACCCAAAAAATTGTTTACATTAAATATTAAGTACATTATCTCATGACATGGTGTCGAATGTCAAAATGCATAGGGGCCCCCAAAGAGGTCAAGCCCCCCGGGCCCCTAAGTCCCTAGGTTCGGCACTGCATCCCACTCTCCTAAATCTAGGTACATGTAGATCAATAAACGTGATGTGTGTTGCTGCAATATTAATATAAAGTTTTAAAGTTGGCAATATAATAGGAAACTGCTAACCAAGTACAAGACATAAGCTCTGATAGCACACAGACACTGCGTTAAGATGTGACCAGGTATCAAATATAGCCAGAATATACATCAAGCAATCTTTTTGCTGTCAAAAGAGACATTTATGGAGGTGTGCTCTGTGATTATTCCAAAAGTTACAAGCTATTTAAAGTTATTATTCATGAGTGCAGGCTGGCTAAAGGTAAAAGAACATACACACGTGACTACGTAATATTTTGTTTTTGTATTTAAGCCGAAGATTTAGAGGCCCGTTCTATTTGTTTGTATAGCTTTGGGTCATTTAAATTGAAAAGAAATTATGATAATAATAACAATAAAAAAATATAAATAAGGGAATAAAATAAATGCGGATTCCCCGCAATAAGCCAGGTTAATCATATAACTAGATTCTAATCGTTCATGTATGTGTGTGCATCAAACTATTTCTAGTGCAGTTTGAGTGACTTTCAGACCCTGGGGTAACGAGGAGCCACACACGTATTCCTGTCTAAATATAGATGAGGGTATACATGTTTTTATCCAATACAGATAAACTAAACTTTTTATTACTAATGAAATCATTTGTTTTCGACTATATAGAAAAATACAGTGTCTCGTCAGCTATAACTCGACAATTTTTTTTAATATAACAGGATAGTAATTATATTGCATATCTAATACATTACCCATTAATTGTAATGATATCTGATATTTGCAATGTCCAGTTTTTGTTTTTGTTTAATGTGTCAAAGTTTACTGAGTGATGGCAAAATAAAAAAATAAAAAACAAGCAATTAAGCCTGTTCCATTCTGGACACAGGACGTGTTAGCGCATTTTCAGTACGTTTGTTATCTTTCAGTAAATATTTGTAAATTTTGGAAATGTTTATAAATTCAATTGTGTAATGCATATATCTGAAAAAGATATTAAAAGGACAAGTAAGTCATGTTGAATAACTGTTACAAAAATAAATAATGATTACGCCCCTTTGATTAGCTTTTATTATTTATATTTAAAATATAAGCAAAACGGTACATAACACTCTCTTATATTTTGGCCCTGAGAGGTCAAATCGCGAAATGGACTTTTGATGTACACTTGGAAGGCCAAGACCTACACAATGATATATACATCATGGGTCTAGGACTTATGGTTGCTGAGATATAGGGCGTTCCATTATTAATATAGCTTATATAGTAAAAAAACGGTACTTTATAAGGCCCCTTTTACGGCCCTGAGAGGTCAGATCGCGAAATGGAAAAAAGCTATTTCTTGGCAGGCCAAGACCTACAAAATGATATATACATCATGGGTCTAGGACTTATGGTTATTGAGATCTAGGGTGATGACAGACAAAACGGGGACAATAGAGCATTTTTTTTCGAAAATGCTCTTAAAACTACAGGATATGTTCTTGTTAACAACATGCTCGATTCAGATGTTACAAATAATTCAGTCCAAATAGTTTCCAAGATATAAAGAAGTTATCAGTAACGGTCTGAAGATGGCTCAGTTGTGTGACATCAGAGCACAGTGTTCAGAGGGCCTCAATAATTAGCAACTGTATGGTTTGGTCATCCAGGAGGCGGAAGTCAAAGAGTGAGTCGTCATGATGGTAGCTGATATAGAGACCCATGTTCAGATCTTTTAAAGCGATGAACAAAACCTAGGCAATTAACAAATAGAACAGCACAGCAGCGAGAACAAAGCCCCCACTTATAAAACTTCTCTAGTCATGTTGTAATGAAACCGTTGGATTAACCTAAAGAGCTTTGATGAACAGCCAATTCTGACAAGGTTAAAGTAAACCATACAGCTTCTATGTTAACAATGTCGAATACCTTTGTAAGATCAATGAAAACTGTATTGTTCTAGGCACTTTTCTGTTGCACTTGTCTCACAGAAAAGATCATGTCAATGGTAATGTTCTCACGACGGAAGCCACACTGAGACTCAGGCATATTTTGTTTGCAGATTTGATGGCAATAATCTATCCAGCACAATGCGAGCGAGAATCTATCCAGCAATTGATAGCAAAAAGATGCATCTGTAATTACCACAATCTGTTCGCGAACCTTTGGGATTATACAGGCCAACGATTGACGCAAATCTTATTTTTCCTGGACAGAGCTGGCACAGCGTGTACTGAATTCATGATGAGGCAGTTCGGCCATATTACTTCTATGGACCTCCGAGAGATGCTAATGCAAGTGTTCTCTGTGTTTCTGCTATTCGGGCTTAGAAGCCATATAAGGACCCAGAGATAGCTTGCACCGAAAATCAGCTTCACTCTCAAAACGCAAGTGACTATCAAAGCTAAGACCAAAAAAAGCTTCACTATTTTGCACACTTATGCACAGGTGCTGTGTTGTATTTATTTTGACATGATAATATCAAGGCGAATTTGTCCCATTATAACATTACTAAAATATAATTCGCTTTGTAATTCTATAAAATGTTAATTTATGGAATCGAAATTATTAAAACCGTGTACTGTCATGTAGAATCTACACGTAAGCCTATAGAGTACTATAGACCTTTCTCATAAAGTAGTCCCCTTACTGAATTGTTTGTTTAGAGGGGCTAGTTACACTTCCGGTACCAATTAATGTACTTGAATTTGCGAATAATAAATTTCTGTTGCCGCTATTCTTTTAATTTTAATCATGAAAATCAAATAATCAAAATATATATAGATGTTTCAGTGTGATTATTTATTATTATCTTAAATGTTAAAACTATAACAATGTTTTTCTGATTTTTAATACTATACGATATAATTTTTATAATTAAAGACCGCTGCTAACACTAGTGTATGCTCTCGACATTTTAATCTTATTATTTTAATGGGCTGTCTGTAAACAGTTAAACATGTGTTTAATGCAAACAACTTCAACTCATTAAAAAAGTACAATTGTATACCAATGTATAAAGTTGACATTTTGAATATGACTCATTGTAGTCCGACTTCCTTGACCAAAAGGCTATGTTTTTTGTTAATTTGTCATTTTTCAAACATTTGTATCTGGCTGTACATATATCAAATTCCCTTCTCGCACCAAAAAATCACCAGATATTTTCATTTTAAAAAATATTAAATAAGTAACATATTTTATTATAATATCATATGTTTTTCCTTTTACCTGTAAATTATGAGGTTCGTGATTTTTTCTCTGGCTTCTATAGCATCTCGCTGATAGTTTGACTACATTTCCTAGTGTAGAGCTAAGGTCTGTAACTGTATATTGTTTATTTAAGAAAAATAACACATTGACCATCACCTCAGCATAATGAACAGTGGCGCAACCGGGGGGGGGGGGGGCTTGAGGCCCCCCAGACCAAATCATCAATACATATTTTACTATATAAAGTTACTAAAAAGACTGTTAAACTGTCTTTTTTCAATATGTGAGCCCCCCCCAGCAGCACTTTTCGCTGGTTGCGCCACTGAATATGAGGTAGTAGTTTCAAACCTTTTACTACCGAGTTTTAATTACTATCTATCGCACAATATATGCTAACCAAAAATATACTGTTTTAACAATCATGGTTAAATAATATAATGTACATGAGCATGGGCGTATCTATCCCTAAACAGGTAACCAGCCCCGTAGCGTGAAAATTCTACAGCAGGGGCCAGACATTTTACAGCAGGGGGCAAGGCAATAACGGGTGGGGGCAGGTAATACATTTTACTAAGTAGAGCAAATAAGCAGGGGGCCCGGCCTCCCTGCCCCCCCCCCCGCACGCTACGGGCCTGCTGGTAACCCTAATCGTCAATTATAAAAACTTTAAATAACAATTTTAGTGTAAAATGTAACTTTTCATGTCATGGACATACTTCTCAGAGAAGTATTTGTAACCCTTCGTAACTTCTCTCTCTGATATCGGGATATTTTGTGACTTTAAAAACTTGTCAACATCACAAAAATTAAATTTTGGTATTAAATTTAAAGTCATTTTATCATATATTAGACAAAAAAGTAGGAAAAATAATCGAGCTAAGTATTAATCAAGTATAAACAAAGCGACCGGAAGCCCATTATAACTCTTTCACAAAGACAGCTGACGCGCAGGAATACAAGTGAGAAAGGTCTATATTGAGCCAGCAACAACCCACAGAAAGTGACAGTAATTAAAAGCTTATAAAAAGATACTGAAACAACAAAAACAAATCATTGCAATGAAGTTGCGCTGTTGCAGACAATCATGAAGAGATTATGTCTCTAAATTATGGCCTTATGGGATATTCATATGGACTCAATGTAACGTGGTTTATTGGAGACATGATGAAGATCAATGCATATCCATTATAGCATGATATAATGAAGCAGCCAAAAAGCATGCTTTGTGTTTAAAATTAAGGAAGTCAGTTTAAAACTACGTTCATCAAAGGATATGTATTATCTATGTGCATTAAAGCCAAATGATATTCTGACATTCAGTTCTCTTTGTACTGTCTGTTAACCTGATATCTAATCATCAGAGGTAATTCCATAGTCTTTACTTCTGTTATCCCTGTCCTTTTATCTCTCCAAGTTGAACAACATTACAAGAGACTTTAAACGCAACAAATAGAGCTATCAATGGCTTTAAAAGATGTGCCTATACAGAGTAAAATGATGAACTGAGAATGACTTATTATCAGTGTAAATCTACCAACAAGAGCAGCAGTGCATGCATGTCTTCAGCATCTAGAATGTATCAACTTAACCTTTGGCACAAAGAATGTCAAAGTTCATAGCAGGACAAAGACGCCGTAACGACTTAAGATCCAGACGTCGGCTACCTCTGTGACTATTGGTTACGTCCACCCATTTTTTCCTCACCTAGTTTTCAGTCCACACAATTTGGCACTGCTCTCTACTGGAGGTAACATCTAACATAGGCATTCTTTACAACAGTCTGTCACTGACACTAAGAACACTGGTAAGTTTCAATCAGAATATGTTACCGGGAATATACCTCGGTACACAACATAACCTGCTTTATGAACTCAACACTATAAATATACTGCTAGATGTTTGCCAGCTATCTTTATAACTAGCGCCCTTTTATTATTATTATTACCGAGACAAACTATTTTTAAAAAGGGATGGAAAAAATAATGTTCGTTTGTCGTGCATGATAACATGACAAAACAAGTCAAGACAAAGTAAAACTAAAAGTAAATTAAGCAAAAGTATTGAACCCATATGTGTGACTTTCGTACAATGAGATTATAATTGAACATTTAAAGCTATTAAGTTAATAAAATACCTGTTTCTCTTATTTTTAATTCAATCATATGACTTTGACTATTTCTATAATAACGTGTCTCTAAAAGCTTAATCGAAAAAAAATCCACTTAAAAACTCAATAAAGTGAGTAATTTTTTTTTATTATTATTAGACAAATCGAAAAGTAAAGTTATGCTTTAAAACATGTGGGGAAAAATATTCATACTAAATTCAACAATATCCTCTGCATTAGTTTTCAATTATTGTGAGAAAATGTAACAAAATACTTCCTAACTCCAATTTATTAACAAACAAACAAAAAATTGAGGACAGTAAAAGGCTTTTGAGTCATTAAAAATAACATTAAGCTCCATGCATTTATCTTTTATGTATTTATTATGCATTCAATACGTTAAATATTGCTCTGAGTGACAGTGCTATCACAAGTCAAGATTTAAAAAACAAGCGTTAGCTAATTACTTCTCAAGTGCATACAAAATTATGCATTAAAGTAAATTCCTGCATTTAGAGGGCAACATTTAACAAAGAGACTGGAGTGAAGCTGAGAGTAGCGTGCACCTACAATACATGAGGAGGACTTGATGCTGTAAAGATCAAAGGAAATCGTAGGTAGGAAAATAATCAAGCCTTATTAGTCTATGCTCCATCCGCAGGAGCAGGTAAGCGCTAGCAGGATAGCTTCGCATCCGTTTGACCTATTGAAGAATAGAGGCTGGATAAATTGAATGCAAGCTATGTTGAACATGCTGCCCTGGTTATAAACATATTGATCTGACATCTCAATCATGCCGGTTTCGAGAGCCTGTGGAATTCTTCAGGGTGGTTGAAAAGGGCACATAATATGACTAAACGAGCCAAAATAAACAAACAACTAAACTAAATGATGTTTTAGGCACAGCACTTGTGTCACCCCGCTTAAATAACATGGTTAATTAATATTTCCGCTATCTTTTTATAACGACTCAGAAAAACAAACACACTTGAGATTTAAACAGTTAAAGGAGATACTGAAATATGTACACCCAGAGTATGGCATCATCCTACCTTTTATGACGATGTTCTTCGTGGGGAGGAAACGGGGGAGTCTTTGTGCGCAGTTCAGACTCAGAAAAGTATGGTACTGATGATGAGGACGTAGACGACATTGTTCCCGTAGCCGAGGGCGTCGATGATGAAGATGAGGGATCTTGGTAATCAGGCGAGTGCCGACCAGCATCACTGTGTTGACTAGTCTGATGTATGAAGCCAGAGTGGCTGGGCCATTTCACCCATCGAGATATCCTGGGAGATTGTGAAGATGGTTCCTCTTGATGCGTACAACTAAATGTTCTGTTGTCAACAGATGGTGAACTGCTTGTAACACTATTGTTATTTGAAGGTAAGTGGCTAGGCGTGTTGATTTCATAGTTTGCATTCAAACTACTTGTCATATTATTGAAAAAATCACCATTTTTAGGAAAAAATCCACCAAAAGTAATGTCAGGTGGCGGTGGAAAATCGGGAAATATTGAGTTTATATCCGGAAAGCTGAAATTGTGAAATTTCTGAAGTGCGTTGGTCCCAAAATTAATGTTTGGTTGACTCTGAAACTCCCCTAGTCTAAAGTTTTGATGGAACTGTTGAATTCGCTGCCTAGCGGCACTTAGCAATGGGCTTGATGGGAAAAAATTTGTATTGAGATCTGGGAAAAGGTCAAAAGGCCCAGTGACCAAACCAGGGCGATTACTAAGATGATCCATGTTGGATGAAACAGAGTTAGAGTTTTGAACGCCCTGGTTCTGAGCAAACTGTGTGCGACCGCAGCGCTGGATGTTGACGGCGTCAGATCCAGATAGGACTTGAGTCTCATGCCAGTCGTTACTGGAGAAGAAGCTCGTGGCGATGAACGTCTCTTTGGACATGATGTAGATGTCAACTGAAGTTCACCTACACTGTGACTTGAGCACTTGAGTCAACATGAAAACAGTTCGTCACCACACACAAATATTTCATTTCCGCCTCACAAAAAATTTTAAAAATATCAAGAACTGAAAATTGAGCACATGTCCATTGTCCTTACAAGTATTACACAAGAATTTCTTCAGTAAAATATCTCTGAGAAATGAAACATTGGACCCAAGTTGGTTTTGCCTAAAATAAATCATGAATTTTATATAAAACACGATGATAATTTGGCCTTATATTTCAAGTCAAAAAATTAAAAACCAAGAAACATTAAAAACGACCGAGATAGGGAGAGGAGAGTTCTGGTCTGAAATAACTGATTCCCGTGAAGTCAAAGTACAAGAAGAATAGTTCTAAATGTGGGTGAGATCAGTACATCTCACAACTAGTGCTAAACAAAAAAGAAACCTACAACCTGACCTACTCCGTGCTCCCAATACGTCGCCATCAATATGAGAGATACATTCTTCGCCTATCTCACTAGAGACGTGAGGCCAAGTCCAAGAAAAAATACAAGGGAGGGGGAAGGAGGAACGGGAAAAAGGGAGAGAACTCTCACCAATAAATATGTTATATATATAAAGATTTGTACTATATGAATATGATTGTGGCACAGCAACTTAAATAATACAGCATATCAAAATGACTGACGACACACAATGCATAGAAATATATCACTAATTAAACTAAGCATCAACATGATGTATTTAAAATGAATGATGTCATTTCTATGTTATACATTTAATCTGCAGTGAGCGGCAAGAATAATACTGATTAAATAGTACTACGATACTACTGTGTGGGAAATAGAGTTAAGAAAAGTGTAAAATCTCTTGCACTACAACTCACTGCAAGGAACACATTCCCCGACTATACGCACAAGTAAATAGCATCTCACGCACCAGGTATAAATATATACAAGTCACATTTCACAATGACCACACCTTCACGTATCTAGGCTGGTATTTTACCAAAAGGTCAACACACTGCTTCACACTAACGCCGCCATCAGTAGTCGATACTAGCGCCACGGGGGCCGTGCACGTGAAATGAATTAGTCCTGACTGACAACGCCCTCAAATGACCCAATCCGGCGACTCCGAGAGGGAGCCCGAGCAAGGCCAGACATCAATTTTAATAGACTCTTTAAAATAGCATACTACCTTTCATAGTAGAATGTGTTAAGATCTAGATGGTAAATATTTCACTAACATTAGTCAATGGCCAAAAAACAAATAATTCACCTCCAAGTCAATATATTTTCCATAAAAATTAATTTAAAAAAAAAGAACCATAAGCACAATTATTTCTTTATGCGTGTGAATGAGAGTAAATTGGCTTCAAATAGTTTCTAAAAATATAATTAAGAAAGTACAAACAACTCAAGCGATGTTAAAATAAACACTGATACGCTACTGTTATTCTAACGTTCCTGAAAGGGTCAGAAGTTAGACAATGATAAAGATAAGGTGAAGAAAACGCAGCCACAATCTACATAAGCCAAATGTCCTTAGCCACGAGGGTAATTACACGCGTCTAGCTGACAGCCCAGGTGATGACAGATATCTGACATTTCCTCTATAAATATACAAAAATGGCAGAGAAATGGAAGCAATCTGACTTAGTGGATGTCACACATTTCAACACACACGGCTCACTTTGAACTAACTATAATTTCATTGCAATATTTGGTTCGAGAACATTGTGCAACTGTTATATAATAATGCACAACTCGCTGGCCAAACTCAAGAACAATGATAATGGTATGGCGTCTCCTTTCATTTGAACTTTACTTTGTATCATCTGAGTCTAGTAAACATTGAATCTAAACACATTACATATTCCATCAAATTTACGTGTGGCTGCAGGAAAAACAAACTTTTTAAGTTTAATTTTCGTCCATCAGAAGATGAGTATATCCGTCAAGTCAATCCGCACAGTCGAAAAAGAAAATCTTTCATCACGGTCCATTTAATTGTGGAGTTGTTCCCCCTCTTTCTCTCCAGCCGACGGGACTAGGAGCCCCACTCGACGTGTCGGCACCCCTGGCTCTGTACACTACTGACAAGCGGTCCGCACACAGAGAGAACAGGCGAGTCGTTGTACACTCGGCCATGCACGAGGGGTGGAAACTGTGGCGAGATTACAACACGTGAGAGGATCAAGGAGATGATCTCTCAAAGTTACAAGAATGAGTTAAAGTTGTCAGATATATTACAGCTTTAAATTAAAACACACAATAGAATGGTCCGTAAATCACCACTTTTGTCAACAATAGCGTTATATGAATGATTTTATTGCAAGTTTGAGGTTGTGGGGCTTTTATATATATAATTATTTGAAAGCATTCACTGATTGCAAGATATGCGAGACAGTTGCTATATTAAATCAAACTAACATTTGTTCACATTTTATGTTTAACACATTTCATAATTTAGTTTACCGAACATAATTTCATATTTTACCTTATTCCGGTTTACATTTTATGTTAACACTTTTCATAATTTAGTTTACCGAACATAATTTCATATTTTACTTTATTCCAGTTCACATTCAAATGAATCATTCAGAATCATAAGTTACATCGCTAGACAAATTTAAAAAGAAATTGTTTTTATCTTTATTTTCAGTTCTGTAATACTTTGTTTTACGCACATATTTCCTTCTAAAAAATATTACAACAGCTTCAATTATTCTAGGGTAACCCATACCTCAAAATCTGAATTTATTCCGTCCAATAAAGTCGTTTAAATTTGAAAAAGTACAGATTTTGAACAAAAAAAATGTTATACTGAAATAAATAAAGTTTTATAAATCACCAAAAATTAAATTAACTGTTCGCAGCATAACATATACGCTCCATTTTAAAGGAAACTTATAATATTTAAATGTAAAAAATTCGAAAACAATATTACAGTTAAAATTAAATTTAAAAACAAAACTAGGAAAAATGTTTTTAAAAAAAGTGCTGGGCGTTCGCATTCCAAAGCAATTTCGAATTCCAAATCATACTTGTGTCATTAGTTTTTATTTTTTGTTTTAATTTTTGAATTTCAATTTGTTCGAATTTAGAGGCATGATTGTACATGTTATTTTTTCATATTTACTCCTCATGGCATTTAAGTAACATTTGCATCTCCTAAACATAAAGACTTAAACAATCAGAGTTCTTCACTATAAGTATGTCTTGACACAAAACTGTATAAATTTATACGAAAATAACACCACTATTAGCTGCAACTCCGTTCAAGTTTAATCCATTATACTACCACAAATATATCTCCATGCAAAAACTTTCTATCATGCATTATCTTGTCTTCTAATTTTGCCAATTCCACAGATCTCCGTGTTTTCCCACACTGTTATAACAGTTGAGTATCGAGAATTCGATACCTCTACTTGGGAAGAATCTGCCGGGTATTGTGTGTGTGTGTGTTATGCCTATACTACTGGCGATAACGTGAAATTGAACAAACTTCATTTCATTTGTAAGCACATTTGCCAGCTGCATTATTTTCTTCGATCCTCTGATATCCTTCATCCACCCCTCCCAAAACACTACGATGATCCCAATCCCAAAGCGCCCCCCGATGAGAAAGATCAAGATAAGGCCACACGGTGGAGCGATATATAGGTTAGAAAAACTCTTCGGGTAAAAGGGGAGGAAAACATTTAGCTACATACGCAGTACCAACGCTAAATGAATGAACTTGGCATGACTGTACACAGATTTTACAGAACACTTCAATCATTAAAATAACAGAGAATAACGGTTTACAAAATTAAACCACAAGCAAAGAACAAATGATAAGAGGTGAACATTGGAGTGAAATATCACTCCCTATATGTGATGGGAAGAAAACAGCAGTAGAGCGAGAGGGGGAAATGTGTGGTAGTTGATTTGATGAAAAACAAGTGAGGGTGTGGAACTGCTTAAAACAGAGGGTTATGGAGCAGCCATACGGTACCTTTAGTTGCTTCATCTATTGTCTTTTTCCCACGCTAGGTGAGCAGAGCACAACTCAGTAGTAAAGTCAGGCGCGGTGCTGTACTCCAGACCTCTTTTTTTTTTCACACTTCCCCTCTTCTTACCATTGGTTTTCTCATCAAGGTAAGTATTTTCACTTCAACTTCTTTTACACTTCCATCCCTTATCACCCGGCCAACACAGGTTCATAAAAAAAAAACGTTCAATCGCTTGCCACGTAATACATGATAGAAATAGGAAAGATTTAAGCACTATCATTGTATATTTCAAATGAACAACATACACTGATGGTAACTAGGACTAAAAGCCATTAAAAAAAACATTCTCGGATAATTTTATAACACTAAAACCATAACTGTACAATGCTCGGTTTATTTAAACTTCAACTAAGATGTTTACAAAGAAAAAAAAATCATGACATTACAACACACCTGACCGGAGGAAGATTTACATCTGTAATGTTAAAGGCAGGCTTGCGGAGCCGCCAAATTTTTTTCCGGCTCCGGCTCCCACAAATTTGACGGCTCCGGCACGGCTCCCTATTAAGATAGTATCACACGAGACAATTTTTTTTTAATTGCGCCACGCAAACATGCCGCTGATAAAAAGTTATGCACATTTTGCCGCGTTCACCCCCATAGTCAGGAACTTGAAAAATAAACGCATGTCGGTTTTACTAAAAACAAACCATTTCAGTGCATCCAGAATCATCATCATTTTCGACCGAGGTTTCACTAGTCGCCATTTTCATAAGCAATAAAAAGTTATTTCAATGATCAAATTAGCAAATAGTAAAATGATACATTATTTAAAATATTTTAAAGACTTCAGTATTTATATTTATTATTTATAAATTCGAAGTAACTATTCGGACCCGGGTACCAATAAACTCCGATTTTTATTCGGACCCCGTCCCAATAAAGTCTGATTGTTATTCGGACCCGTGGCAAATATGCACTTAGCTTAGCTATACATAAACTTTATTATTGTTTTTTTTTTATAATTGTTTGAATTGTATGATTTAATCGTTACTCAGTGTCTAGGGTTCCACTAAGCAGACTCTGTATTATTATTTTTTAGGGTTCCGTCTAATGAAGTTTAAATATAGCTAAGCTTAGTGCATATTTGCCACGGGTCCGAATAACAATCGGATTTTATTGGGACCCGGGTCCGTATTGCCACAGCCTTATAAATTTATCTACTCTATTACAGCTATTCTGTTTATAAAAAAATTGTTAAATAGAGAAAGCGTCCATTTTGTTTTTAGTCTATTACAAATTCGCGGTCAAATAATATACAAAATGACGCGTTCTATTTGTCGTCCTAGATAAAAATTATTTTTAAATGATTGATACAATTATTCTATGAAATAAAACTGTTTTAACTTTATATATAACAAAATAACATGCCATTAAAACAAGCAATTAAGCCTGTTCTATTCTGGACACAGGACGTGTTAGCGCATTTTCGTATTATGTATCAGTACGTATGCTATCTTTCAGTAAATATTTGTAAATTTTGGAAATGTTTACAAATTCAATTGTGTAATGCATATATCTGAAAAAAGATATTAAAAAGACGTTTCTTTATAATTGAAAACAAAATTATTTTCTCTTAAATCTAGCTACAAGTGGTTTGTGGTCACTGAAATAGGACTCATAATTGAAACATTCTAAATTGTAGTCATTTAATCGTCCGAAGATTCCGTCAATTGTTGTTTGATAAATTGTTGTTGCCAATCTTGGTGAAAGTAGTTCAATGTTGAAGTACGGGAAGTAAGTCATGTTGAATAACTGTTACAAAAATAAATAATGATTACGCCCCTTTGATTAGCTTTTATTATTTATGTTTAAAATATAAGCAAAATGGTACATAAAAAACTCTTATATTTTGGCCCTGAGAGGTCAAATCGCAAAATGGACTTTTGATGTACACTTGGCAGGCCAAGACCTACACAATGGTATATACATCATGGGTCTAGGACTTATGGTTGCTGAGATATAGGGCGGTCCATTATTAATATAGCTTATATAGTAAAAAACGGTACTTTATAAGGCCCCTTTTACGGCCCTGAGAGGTCAGATCGCGAAATGGAAAAAAGTCATTTCTTGGCAGGCCAAGACCTACAAAATGATATATACATCATGGGTCTAGGACTTATGGTTGTTGAGATCTAGGGTGATGACGGACAGACGGACGGACGGACAGACAGACGGACGGACAGACAGACAAAACGGGGACAATAGAGCATTTTTTTTCGAAAATGCTCTAAAAATTTCGGAGGGTAAACAAGATGTAAAACGAACACATAACGATTCCCCATGTGATGTGCGTGCACGCTATCATTTACACGAACAGTAGTTCGTAAAAATGACAACATTTCAAATTGTAGGAGACAAATAATCAAACAAATTTGGAATTTTAAAGCTGAAAAAAAAAATTCTGCTGTAAAAAAAAAAACATTTGGGAGCCGTGGAGCCACCAGATTTTTTCGGCTCCGGCTGCAGCAAAAAGTACCGGCTCCTCAAGCCTGGACTGAAGGGTATCTTTAAAAGATACGTCGGATCAATAATACGCCATTAAATTATCATGTGTCTCTTACTGGTAAAAAAAAATTCTTCACTTTTCGTTAGTGATATATACAAAATGTGAAGGATAAAAATCTTTATTCCAAAATCAATTGGTTATTGAAAACCAAAAAAATTTTTTTTTAAGAGAGTATATTATTTAAACAAGTTTTACAATTAAGCTAATATAAATATATATATATATATATATATATATATATATATATATATATATATATATATTAGGTATATATTAGGTATATGACTAATTTTTTTTTTTTATTTTTTATTCCCCATACTGCCACAAGTGGATATTTATCATATATAAACAAAAATTATCAATAACAACTCTCAACTGTTAAAAAAGGTCACCCTCCACATGCCCAGTAAATCGTATGTCATACCCGCATTTAGTATTTTAATTGTAATTTTGTTCTTTGTTGTTCCATGCACCGTTAGCATTTTATTTGGCAACTATTATACACATAGTATGTGTTTGTGTCGTTTCCGAATTTTCTCAGAGAAGTTATGTCAAAAAATGCCCCAGCTTCCGAGAAGAACAAGAGAATATGGTCTTCAAATCTAGTGCTTTTCCGAAAAGGCATTAAATCACGAAAGCAAAGTACTTTTAACAGTCTTGATCAAATGCTAATAATTTTCAATTAATCTACATATCGTAAACATATATAAAACATTAGCTTCTGATGTAAAAAAAGCAGAAAAGACAGGATCGAACTGATTGCGGGTAAGTACAACAGTTCTGGAAAAAAATGGCATTGCCCATTCAACACAGTAAATCAACAGTTGAGTGAAAAATTGACAATGTTGTTAAGAAGTTTGAAAGACATAATTGAAGACCTGGAAACTATGATTTCACAGCAATGTTTAATTAACAGTTGAAAAAGAAGAGTGATTGTGCCGAGAAGATGGAGTTCTATGCACTTCAGATTTACACAAAAGGAAAAGTACCGTAGGCTATTGTACCTTAGAAAATGATTCACAAAAGATTCCCCCCAAGAAAAATGAAATTACTTAAAGAGTCCAAGAAAGCTTTACTGAAAAAAAATGTTGAATCAAGTGTCTTACCAATTTTGGATACAGAAGATTCTGTGAGTGAAGAAGATTTTGTGAGCGAAGAACAGTGTTCCAGTACTACGAAGATTAACAGAAACCATTAAAGTCTAAAAGACAAAAAGTGCTTCTGCAATGCGTTTAGTGACTTCAGCGAAATTGAGTATAAAGAAGACCCAAAAATTAAAAAGTAATTTCAAGGAAAACTCTAAAAAAGAAAACGGTGCTTACAATTTGATGGAAAGACCAACAAAATAAGGCATATGGCGTTGTTGTTATAAAAAAAAATGAAAAAAGGGAGGTCAGACTCGCTGTTCTTCAACTGGCAAATGCAAAAGGGGAGACAATATTCAATGGAATAAAAACTGTGCTCAGTGAATATGAACTCTGGCCTTCAATAAAAATGATGGTCTCTGACACAATTGCAGTAAATACAGGAAGAAGAATTGGTGCAGTTACTGAAACACTTTCAAGATGTTGGATTAGAAAAAGCTACATCGGATGCCAACACCACATTCTAGATACAATATTGAAACATGTCATGAATGATCATTTTGGTACATCAACAACTTCACCAAACATCAGCTACTTGTTTGTTACAACAATCACAGAAAAGTATGAACAACTCAAAACATCATGTGATAATGCTGGAGCACCACTAAAGAAATCAGAACAAGAGTGCTGGCGAGATGACATGGCTTTTCTTGATCATATAATATCATGCTACAGGATTTTGAAAACTACAGGAAGCTTCCCAAAAGTAAATGTTTGATCACTTCCAAACATCAGTAATGCGAGATGGGACTCAAAGGCAATTTATTGATTGCTATCATTCGTTCTTATACCGAGTTATCGACAAACAGGTAAGGCAGCATGTGATTTCAACAGTGGTACATGGTTTGACAAATGGTTCACTCTCAAGTGCTTCAATGCTTCTGACTTTGATAATTTTTAAGAAGCTTTTAAGCTGCATAAAAGACTTTAAAATCATTAAAGACATTTTGGTCCACATATCCAACACCAATATCAACGCAACGTTCAAATATCTGTGCAGAGCGTGCAATTTAAGTGATGCAAGATTTACTTTCACTTTGCAAGTACATTGAAAAATTGAACAATAAATTTCTTTTAACTAAAATACACAATATAAATATGCAATGTAACATTGTAACAATTATCAATATTATTCTTATGTCACTTTTATTTGTTATTGTGAAACTTTTATTGAAAAATTTCAAAATTTGTATGTTCTAAGAATATTTGGGTCGATTGGAGGGTGAACTTTTTTTATGCAAAACAAAAATGACCCATATTTTCTTCATTTGTGATACAAAGCTCCACCAAATATGATAGGGGGATATAGCTTTTTATTTTAGTCATACCCCTAATATATATATATATATATATATATATATATATATATATATACTAGCTGTACCCCGCAAAGCATTTGCAGGAAGATAGACTTGTTAAGCCATTACCGAACCTAGGATTTTGGGGCCCTGCATTTTGACATTCGATACCATGACATGAGATTATGTACTTAATATTTAATGTGAAAAATAATTTTGGGGGCTCCCCTAAAGCAGGAGCCCGGTGGGACTTTCCATTTTGGACCCCCCCCCCAAACCCTAGTTACGCCTCTGTGTTAATTTTTTTTTTAAGTTATGAAAAAATTTAAAATCTAATTAGTTGTTGTTTCTTTTTCTTACAACATCCTAAAAGATAAATTATTTAAATTTTAAAAAAATGTCAAAGAGATCTAATTAGTTACTTTTCATTAAAATAACTAAAAGGATATATTCTGAAAAAAAAAAACAATAAAAAAAAATGTCTCTGGGAGAAATCGAACCCGGGCAATCTGTAAAAAAGAGAACATTGTCCAAGCTGCATAACCATCATGCCACCGCGCTAATCAAATTAAGATGCAATTTTAATGTACTATAAGAAAAATATTGCTCGCTTATGTTTTCATTGCCTTTTGACCTAGTTTTTTAGGCCTATATTGTTATTTTGTAATTAAGAAATAATTCAAAGCCGTATTTATTTAAAAAAATAAATAGTATAAAAGCTGTATAGAAATTTGCAGAATTTCTTTTTTTAATATTATATTGACTTTATTTACGAAATTAGATACGAAAACGCGGTCAATAGTCTTATCGTCGCCGACGTCGGAGATTTTCGATTATTACTATTGTTTACGTCTGACGATGTTAAAATGCTCTGTTGTAATAAAAACTACTATGATTTGAATGATATTATATGATAATTATCAACTTTTGATATTGGGGACTTTTACATTTCATAATTAAAAGCACAGAAAATATTGAAAACTGTAGATAATATCAAAAAGAAAAAATGAATCGAGACACAGGGGATGACGCCATTTTGAATTCTTGTTTTCCGCTTTCGATTTAACGCACACTGGAAATGAATAATATTATATATGATATATATATATATATATATATATATATATATATATATATATATATATATATATATATAACTTAATCGAAAATAACGCTAATTTAAAATGTTATTGCAAATTAACGCATATTTAATCGAAATAATACTTTTTTTTATCTATTAATAACATTTCTTTATTCAATCGACTTGGCATCTTAAAATAGTAAATTTGATTGTTAGAACAGATTCCTTGACTGAAGCAGTCTTATTTATTCAGCCAATTGCTTAAACAGAACAGTTTATTTACATTCGTCGATTCGAGTGTTGCACTCTTCTTGTTAACAACACAGACAGAAACAGAAAAGAGTCTTCACAAAGAACAGTTGTGGCAGGGGATGCTAAATATTTTTACGATAATTATAACCGGGTTCACTGAAACCTTGTTCCTTTACCTATACACTATACACCTATACACTACAGTATATAATGTAAACTAGTCAATGAAACTTTAAATTTTTTACATCGACTTTTTTTAGAGCATTTTTGTCTGTCTGTCTGTCTGTCTGCCCGTCATCACCTTAGATCTCAACAACCATAAGTCCTAGACCCATGATGTATATATCAAGAAAACACTTTGGTCCCTTTCGCGATCTGACCTCTGAGGGCCGAAAAAGGGGGCGTATTAAGTACCGTTTGTTACTATATAAGCTATATTAACAAAGGACCGCCCTATATCTAAGCAACCATAAGTCCTAGACCCATGATGTATATATCATTTTGTAGGTCTTGGCCTGCCAAGTGTACATCAAAAGTCCATTTCGCGATCTGACCTCTGAGGGCCGAAAAAGGGGGCGTTTTAAGAACCGTTTTTGCTTATATGATAAATATAAATAATAAAAGCTAATCAAAGGGGCTTAATCATAATTTTTTAACAGTTATTCAACATGATTACTTCCCTCTCTATTTATCAAAACCCAGCAAAATCTATGGCTGTCACCCGGAAAAAAAATACGGATTTCGTCCGGCGTAACCGTAGCCACTGCGTACACGAAAATGCTCTAAAATGTCCTTTGTCCGAAACGAAAAAGACTTAAATTGCTTGTTTTAGAGTTACTGGAGTGTTTTAAGTATATTGACTTTTAAATATGTCAGCTATATAAAACCCGGCGTTGCCCAGGATGTCGATGTGCCATTGAGGTCAACCCCCCCCCCCCACCTTAACCTTTTTTTTACTTACAATGAATTAGGTTATATGCCCATCGGTGAAATAACACAAAATTAATCGTAAGGAAAATAAAAATAAGCATTTAAAAAAAATTCACAAAAGAAAAAGTTTTAAAGGCCAAAAATATGTATGCTACATTGTGTTACTTTTTTTTTGTTGAGCGGGAGGAAAGCGGGGCCTTCTGTGTTAACAGTGTTCTGGTCAAGAGTTGAACCCGGGGACGGAAAGTGGGCTAGGTTATGGAGACAAGTAGACAGTTCTAGTTGTAAAGCAAAGAAGTAATGTGGGTTTGGTTATGGAGACTGTGGTAGATGAGGAATGGGGGGAGGTGAAGAGAATAGAAAAGTGAGGAAATTTAGAGAGAAAAGAGAATGTGTCGATGTAGTAGCTTACATAGTCTCGGTTGAAATTGACCCATATGTCGGTGAATTTTTTTAACCTGGTAGGAAGACCACAATTATCAAAACTATGTTGATCTTGGTACCTTCTGTGAGAGGTTTTTTTTTCTTTACCTCAACGTTGTGCCTTTTTTTTTTTTGCTAGCATGACGGAGTGTTGTGTTCCTGCCACACCGCTTTATTGACGGTGCATGATGCGTGTCAGTCATTCATACAGTGTGACAGTGTCCGCTACATCAACCAGCATGGCAGAGAAAAAGGCTTTTAGCACTTGTCCAGACAGGCCTGACCAGCAGGGTGTGTATAATGCTGATCGGCCAGAATAGCAAGGCGACGATTTTTTCCTGCCACCACGGACATAAGGGGAGTATGTAGTGTGCCTAACCCATCTGCCAGAACTGGCAGCCTGCGAGAGTGTGCTTGACTGTAAAAGAGTGGAAGTATGTTGTGTGCCAAACACACCCGTCAACATTGCCTGAGGTCTCGGTTGACTTCATTGACTACGGGACTCCCACTGTCGCAAAAAAAAAAAAACGGTTATTGGTATTTAACTGGCCAGGAGACTCCCAATGATCTTCCCCCCACAGATCATGGTAAGTTTCTTTGACAAGGAAATGCAATCCAACTATATAACTATAACTATATATATATATATATACTAGTTGCAAGTACCCGGCTTTGCCCGGGTTTAAAATAAGGTTTTCTGTTTACCTTCTGTTTTCTCCCTACCCCCTCTCTCCCTTCCTCTCTCTCTCCCTCCCTCTCTCTCCCTTTCTCCCTCCCTCACTCAAATCTCTCTCCGTCCCTCTCCCATCTCCCTCTCTCCCCCCGTCCATCCTCCTCCCTCCTCATTCCCTCTCTCTCCCTCCCTGCCCCCTCTTTCTCTTTATCTCTTCCTCCCATTTCTCCCATCCTCTCCCTCTCTACTTCCCTCCCCTTTCTCTCCCTCCCTAACCCTTCTCCCCCTCCTTTCTCCCTCCCTCCCCTTTCCACCTCTCTCTCCCTCCCCCTCTCTCCCCCTTCCTCCCTCCCTCATTCCCTCTCTCTCCCTCCCTGCCCCCCTCACTTTTTATCTCCCTCCCTCCCTCTCCCTCCCTACCCCCTCTCTCCCTCCCTACCCTCTCTCTCCCTCCCTTCCTTTCTGCCTCTCCCACTGCTCCCTCTCCCCATACTCCCTCTCCCATCTCCCTCTCTCCCCCTCCTTTTCTCCCCCTGTCCACCCCCTCCCTCCTCTCTCTCCCCTCCCGCCCTCCCTCCTACCCTCCTTTCCTCTCTCTCCCCCCCCCTGACCCCTATCTCTCTCTTTATCTCTCTCTCCCTCCCCCTCCCTCTCTCTCTCCCTCCCCCTCCTGTCTCTCTCTCTATGTATATATATATATATATATATATATATATATATATATACTTATTATTATGGTTTCACACTTCTTCTAAAATCCTTCTTCATTCCTTTACCTTCCTCAAACTGTACATTAGAGAGCATGAAAAAACATCAACAATTCTTTGCATCACAAAGGCACAATACAGCACCAGCGCAAGTTCTATTCGATCATAGGGAAATGACGTCACAGAGGAATTTTATTTATGGCGCCGTCGAGATTACTTTAATATAGTAAAATACTAAAATAAAAAAAATTAATTACAATTAAACTACCCATCGATATGAAACGAAACCTGTCCTATAACCTTCCCCATGTAATTATGTGTATGTGTAACAAATTTCACGTTATTTGCTTGTCTGGATCTTGAGTTATAAGGGAACAGACAGACAACGAATGCGTCTTATAAGTATATATATATATATATATATATATATATATATATATATATATATATATATATATATACTTATAAGACGCATTTGTTGTCTGTCTGTTCCCTTATAACTCAAGATCCAGAAAACCAAATAACGTGAAATTTGTTACACATACACATAATTACATGGGAAAGGTTATAGGACATGTTTCGTTTCATCTCGATGGGTAGTTTAATTGTAATTAATTATTTTAGTATTTTACTATATTAAAGTAATCTCGACGGCGCCATAAATAAAATTCCTCTGTGACGTCATTTCCCTATGATACATTTTTAAAAGAGGGGTAACTCCCGGAAACTCCAATTGTAAACATGATGAAATCAATAGTCATATCTATTTACCTATCGTTTTATGTATTCGGAAGATTAAAATTTAAGGTGCACTTTAATAAACCGAAATACGTTAATTAAAATGTTTCTGTGACATTATTAACATTATTTATTATCTTAAAGGGTAGTTTAATTGTAATTAATTATTTTAGTATTTTGCGGGTGTTTTAAATGTTATTGCATTCAAATTGTATCAATGCACAGGGAATCCCCTGTATTCGCGCACCAAGTGACGGAGAAGAAAGGGTTAGGGACGGAAAAAAAAATAAAATGTTGTTTTTTTTTTATGCTGCAATTACCCGGCTTTGGCCGGGATTAAAATAAGGTTTTCTGTTTATTTAAGAAGCGTAATTTGACGTTTAATTGTACAGAGAGAGGGAGGGGGGAGAGAGATAAAGAGAGGTGGGGCAGGGAGGAGAGAGGGAGGAGGGGGCAGGGAGGGAGAGAGAAGGAGGGAGGGAGAGAGGGAGGGTTGGAGAGAGGGGGGAGGGAGAAAGGGGGGGGGAAAGAAAGAGAAAGGAAGGGAGGAATATGGAGGGAGATAGAGGGGAGGCAGGGAGGTAGAGGGGGGAGGGAGGGAGAGATAAGAGAGAGGGGGAAGGGAGGGAGAGGAAATGAGGGAGGGAGGGGGAGGGAGAGAGAGGGAGACGGGGAGAGAGAAAGGAGGGAGGGAGAGAAAGGAGAAGGGAAGGAAGGAGTGAGGGAGATGGGAGGGATTGGGGAGGGAAGGAGAGGGAGGGATAAAGGGAGGGAGGGAAAGAGAAAGGGATAGAGGGGTAGGAAGGGAGAGAGAGGGAGAGAGGAGAGGGAGGAGGGGTGGGAGAAAACCAAAAACTTTTTTTTAAACCCGGGCAAAGCCGGGTACTTGCAACTAGTATATATATATATATATATATATATATATATATATATATATATATATATATATATATATATATATATATATATATATATTTGTCGGGACTAATATGACTTTTTTGTACAACAAATCAGAGAAATATAATTCGATGTATGGTAATTTTTCTTATTGATAAGAAAAAAAGTTTAGCGCATTGGTCAACTTTTTATTTCAAATTAAAATGAGAACAGTTTAGAGATCAATTCCATCTCAAAAATGTTAATGAAGTACGTTTTTATTGTTATTTCTTTAATTTCAATGTCTATATCTTCAATGTTAAATACATAATTAATCTATTAAAGGGAAGATAATGATACATTGTATCTCCATTTATTTGCTTGAAATAAAGATATTGCACATGGAAAACAGGGAACACTGTTTTCGAAAAAAAAAAGAAGTGGAAATGTAATAAATAAAAATTACATTATAAAACAAGCAAACATTAAGCCTATAAAAACAGGACGGTTTAGAGCATTTTGATGTATAAATAGAGAGGGAAGCAAGTACTGTTTAATAACTGTTACAAAAATAAATAATGATTACGCCCCTTTGTTTAGCTTATAATCTATAAGCCCCTTAGGAACCCTGAAGCCCGGCCCTGAGAGGTCATATCGCGAAATGGACTTTTAATGTACACATGGCAGGCCAAGACCTACAAAATGATATATACATCATGGGTCTAGGACTTATGGTTGTTGAGATCTAGGGTGATGACGGACAGACAGACAGACAGACAAAACGGGGACAATAGAGCATTTTTTTTCGAAAATGCTCTAAAAATATTTTATAAAAAACAACGTTTTTCTTGCGTACTAAAAAGCAGAAAATAAATTTGGTAACATGGTAATAGTAATAGACTTTATAGGAGCTTCTGATTTTTATAAAAACAAAAAAAGTTGGACGCTTGAATTTTATATTATGTGAATGTATTACAGTATTAGAATCATCAAATGTTAACAATTAAAGTAAAATTAATTATAGTGTTGTATAACCCAAACTCATGATATAGAATGTAATACTTGTAAAGTCAATTGAATCAATATATAAATATAGTGAAATTATTTTAAACAGGTTTTCATTTATATAAATTAGAGTATGTTGTAAAGGTCTGGATGTTTGTGTTCATGCGCCCAACGTTTTTCGTTTGTATAAAAATCAGAAGCTCTTATAAAGTCTATTACTATTATCATCTTACCAAGTTATTCAGAAATTATTTGCTGCTTTTTAGTACGCATGAAAAACGTTGTTTTTTATAAAAATATTTTTATAATGTTATTTTTATTTACTACTTTTTAGTTAAAAATTTTTTTTTCAATTAATACGAAGAGTAAAAAAAATTTGGTGTAAGACAGACCCGATTAAACTATATCTAATCTGCTCGAACATATCGGAGAGCTCTGACGTCACACGTGTTCAGGCGCAGTATAGTATTCTTTCTTTAGCCACAATAATTTTATTTTCGAAAAATACTTAAGAAACTCATTAAATAATGAAATAGTAAGAATATTGCATTGTCGTCGGGTTCTGAGCTATATTGAAAGTATCAGGCCTATAGCTTTTCGGAAAGTGGTCTAAAATTGGATTGCAAAATTCCGCGGACAAACAAACAATCAATCAAATAAACAGACAAGAAATGAAGTTAAGAAAAACGTTGTAAAAAAAACAACAAGTACACCCCCTAATGAATTGTTTTAGTTTTAAATGAATATATGTGTATCTATGTAGCTGTACTATATAAGTCATGAAATCTAAATTTAACTGCAAAATAAAAGGTATCAAGAAAATGTATACAATGATAGTACTTAGATAAATACTGAGGTACACATACATTTCCCTCTTTTATATTGGGTATTGGTCTTAACTTGTTGATAAGCTAAATTGTACTTTGCTTTTTCATACTGCAGGGTATCCAAACTTTAATGCTCTTAAAGAAAAAAAATAGATTTCGCTGAAATTAAATCTATAGACATACACAAACATAAACAAATATCACTTTATAATAACAAAGGAGAACCAACCAGGGGAATGTCCTTACTCAACGGTTTACAGAACAAAGTAAATTTGTCTAAGACGATTTCTGTAAATGTCTGACTTCATTCACAAATAATTAGTGGTGATGTTGCTTTACCGGTGATGGTAGAAGTGAAGCTAGAGACATACGTATAGAAGACGACCAGTCATACTTCTCTATGAGGGTAAATTACTTCCAGTTTATCTTTCCATTCAATGCTGTCAAATTTATCTTAAAGAAAGAAGAACCTGGAGGTGAAGGGGTGAAAAATGAAAGTGAATTACACTTCCGTTTGACTTCATTTGTACGAGTCGGCCCAGACAAAGTGACTTCACCATAAGGTGGCTATTAGACTTCACCATAAGGTGGCTATTAGACTTCACCATAAGGTGGCTATTAGACTTCACCATAAGGTGGCTATTAGACTTCACCATAAGGTGGCTATTAGACTTCACCATAAGGTGGCTATTAGACTTCACCATAAGGGGGCTATTAGACTTCACCATAAGGTGGCTATCAGCAACCAAAGAAAAGTTGAAACACGGCTCATCAATTAGTTGCCTTCAAACAAATTTGTATGACGTGAAACTAATTTCATTCTGGTGATGTTAAGTGAAATGTAATAGAATTTATTTTTTTTAAAGGTTGACACTGAGGGAGGGGGATAAGGACATGTACCCAGGAAAATGTAAGGACACACAAACGGAAGGCGATTTCTAGAGAAATGTTTTCTAGTGTCTGTTTATCAATGGATTCTATTTTGAATAACGAGAGTCATCGATTGTGTGGTAATGACAATTCAAAAGCTGTACATCTGAAGTAAATATGTTATTTTAAAATTAAGTGAATGCCACATAAAAAAAAAGTTGATTGCATACAATTATTTTACAGCACAATGTTTATTATTAAAAATTGTCTGTGGCTTTAACTCATCAAGCAAGGGTTTACATCCTTTTTACGGCATTCGCCCAAGATCCAGACAAACAAATAACGTGAAATTTGTTACACATACACATAATTACATGGGGAAGGTTATAGGACAGGGGAGGGAGGGAGAAAGGAGAATAAGGGTTAGGGAGGGAGAGAAAGGGGAGGGAAGTAGAGAGGGAGAGGATGGGAGAAATGGGAGGAAGAGATAAAGAGAAAGAGGGGGCAGGGAGGGAGAGAGAGGGAATGAGGAGGGAGGAGGATGGACGGGGGAGAGAGGGAGATGGGAGAGGGACGGAGAGAGATTTGAGAGAGGGAGGGAGGGGAGAAAGGGAGGGAGGGAAAGGGAGAGAGGGGGAGGGAGGGAGAGAGAGAGGAAGGGAGAGAGGGGGTAGGGAGAAAACAGAAGGTAAACAGAAAACCTTATTTTAAACCCGGGCAAAGCCGGTACTTGCAACTAGTATATATATATATATATATATATATATATATATATATATATATATATATATATATATATATATATATAGGACAGGTTTCGTTTCATATCGATGTGTAGTTTAATTGTAATTAATTTTTTTTTTATTTTAGTATTTTACTATATTAAAGTAATCTCGACGGCGCCATAAATAAAATTCCTCTGTGACGTCATTTCCCGATGATCGAATAGAACTTGCGCGCTGGTGCTGTATTGTGCCTTTGTGATGCAAAGAATTGTTGATGTTTTTCATGCTCTCTGATTTGTACAGGGAGGGAGGGCGGGCGGGAGGGGGAGAGAGGAGGGAGGGGGTGGACAGGGGGGAGAAAAGGAGGGAGAGAGAGGGAGATGGGAGAGGGAGCAGGGGGAGAGGGAGAGAGAAAGGAAGGGAGGGAGAGGGGGTAGGGATGGAGAGAGAGGGGAGGGAGGGAGGGAGAGAGATAAAAGGGGGGGGGTAGGCAGGGATGGAGAGAGAGGGAATGACTAGTAGTATTTTAAAAAATGTAACAAGGTAAAGAGGGGTGGAGTTGGGGGAGCGACAGAACAACTCCACGTGCACCCACTAAATATAAACAGGAAATTCATTACAGGAACGCATACAAGACACCTACGCCGAGTAGGTAAAACATAAAAGAGCAGTGTAAAAAAAAATGACAATACTGTAAGACTGGCAGAATGTTGTAAGTACAGCAAGCATTGTTTAATAACTGTGGGTCGGTCTTAGTGACATTGTGCAGATATGTGGGGGTGACTACAGACGTTGAGTAAATCACTGAGCGTATGACAACCTAGCGATGAAGTTTACCCATTCTCTTCATCAAACTGCCATCAACGCAAGACTGTTACACCAGAGACTACCCAGGTAACTTCGAGTCAGCAGGTAGACCGCAAATAGTTTATTAGTGGAAATACAACCTACCTAATGTTTGATTTCCAGTTTTTGGGGAAAATGTGTTCACGGTTTACGCCCTACGTACAAATTAGAAACGTGGCTCTCAAAGGTTTCTCCACTTTCCGTTACGCTAACATAGGATTACTCACAAATATCTCACCCAGCCTCCCTTATTTTCTCTCTTTGTCTATGTTTCTCTTCAATGTTTGATATTTTAGAAAAATCTGGGAAATCCAGAAAGTAGTCAAGTAAAATATTTAGACGTTAATGTCATTATCGCATGTATGATCAGGAAGCAGAAAAATTAACTTATGTCTTTAGATATAGACTAATGAAACTAATTCACTTTCTGATGATTGCACTTTTCAAAATAAACCACGGATAAATATGATAGCATATAAAATCTAATTTATTTATTTTTTAGTCAACATTTTTAAAACAAAAAGAATGTGGGTGAGAGAAATGCCAGCAAAAAAATATAGACTATTATTATCTTTTTCTTTCCCCATAAAAGAAATGTTCATCAATGTTTAACCCACAAATGAAATGTTCATCAATGTTTAACCCACAAATGAAATGTTCATCAAGGTTTAACCCACAAATGAAATGTTCATCAAGGTTTAACCCACAAATGGATTGGAAAAATAAAGATGGACAAATCTACTTGTCTAGTCATTCTTCTTTTATTCTCTGTAGAGTCTGAACAAACAGTGCTCACCGACGACTTACACAGGTATATATAAAGAAACTGTGGGGCTGGGTCTTGGGGAAAGGTCATACCTAGAGCAGGTCACTTTTATTTCATAATATCAGCAGGCAAGGTGAATTGGAAAAGGAAAGGATGGGAGGAGGGGGGGGGGGAGGGGAATACTGCACAGACATGTTTTCTGAAGCGGTTCAATGAAGCCAACGTTCAGCATACGATGATGAGGTGTGTTTACTATCTGTGAGCAGATCTGTGCTGAATAGCATGTACTGGGAGCAACTATATAGACAGATGATAGACTCAACATGAAACATCAAACAATCCTATACTGTGCAGCTGGTAGAAACGAATGACAGACAGACAATAGCAAGTTTTAAAGAGAAAACTACCAGAAGTAAATACAGAACAGTGTACAGTCAAGACGGTTATAAAAAATGTAGCTCTGACCAATGGATGTGGGACAAGAGTGTAGGAAATAGTCATACTTCACTATCGGACTTACTCGTCCCTGAACACCTTATAGTTTAAACTCTTCAATTCCTAGAGTTTTTTTTCTCCTTTCAATTAACGGAAACTGAATCCGTTCTAAGATAACATCAAACTTTAATCTTTAAACTGATCATAACAACAAATACACCTGATTGGAAGATAAATAATACAAAAATAGTACTTACATGTGAATGGGAATGTCAGTAAATAAATAAATGTGTGTGTGTGTGTTTTAAATTGATATTTACAAAATGATATAATCCAAATGTGTAATCTAGACTCTACAGTCTACAAGACTCAAACAATAAATGCTGCTATTTAGTGTTGTTTTCGTTGACGAAAACTAAAACTAAAACCTTCGTTGACGAAAATGTTGACTTTTCGTCAACGAGAACTAAAACTAAAACTAAAATTAGCAGCAAGACTAAAACTAGACGAAAACTGAAATTATTACAGAAAAAACGAAATAAAAACTGAAACTAAAATATAATGTTGCTTTCGTTCACGAAAACTAAAACTAAAACCTTCGTTAACGAAAATGTTGACTTTTCGTCAACGAGAACTAAAACTAAAACTAAAATTAGAAGCAAGACTATAACTAGACCAAAACTAAAATTATTACAGAAAAAACGAAATAAAAACTGAATCTAAAATATGACCTGGGACTAAAACAACACTACTGCTATTGAACACAGCGGAAATGTAACACAATATATGTTCTAAATAAAGATTTCCACCCCGGCACAGTTCGACACCGTCAACTGATAAAAATAATATTTGAATTATTATTTCTTTGTTTTAAATATGTTTAGTAACTTTGTGCAACATGTGTTTAATTGTCAAAGATTTTAGTCACATGTCATTTGTGCCAGTGACTAGAGTAGACTCAAACCACTGGTCAATAAAACTCACGTGCAAGCATGAGAAGTGTATGTGAAGCATAAGCGTCGCTATGAATTCTTTGCAGGGGGGCAAAAATTTTCCGGGGGGGAGCAAATAACAACTTTATGACATTTTTTTTAATTTGGGGGGAAGCAAATGCCCCCTCTTATATGACATTTTTCAAAATGTAGCAAATGCCCCCCTTGCCCCCCCCCCATAAATACGCCCATGTATGTAAGATATATTTTCGGTCTTTAAAATCTTTTGGACGTGCTTAGAGCATCAGAACTCAAACCTTACGGAAACACATATTCTAAACAATTAAAACACATACTTTAAAAAATTAAAACACATATTTTAAACAAAATTAATAAATATAAATATCTTAAACAATTATACACATGTTGAACAAAGTTAATACAAATATTTAAACAATGAAATAATAATTGAAATATTATTTTTATCAGTTGACGGGGTCGAATAGTCCAGGGTCGAAATGGCGGGGTCGAACTGTCCGGCCACCACGACAACTACAAAATTAGACCGCTAAGCCATCGGGTTCTATTCTAGGTTCAAGATTCTAAAATCTAAAAGAAAAATTGGCTAAAAATGTGTGTGTTCGTGTTTAACGACGCATTTATTCTCTTTTATCGCATTTTTCCTTGCAGTTAGGTCTCGAAAACTAGCTTTCTATGGTGGGTCACAAAATTAAAGGTTTATGAACCTTAATGGATCACTGACCTTCACTTAAAAAAAGATATAATCATATTCCAGTTACTATTAGCGATTAATTCCAGTATACATTTTTTTTTGCCTTTAGCCAGTCAATGCAATAAGTTCAGAAAAAATACATAAGTAAATTAAGTAACAAATTTACAATTAATCGTGATGTTAAATTTCTTTACTTTCTGTTTTCAGTTCTAGTAACATTAAACATTAATCTAAACCTAACTTTCAAGGATAAGTATATTAATCATCGTTAAACTCTAGGTAAATAAATATAATTCACAATTATTATCAATTTAAGTAACTGTCATAAAAAAGAGAATAATTCTCCAACTGTTCCAACATTAAAAGAGTTTCCACATTCTGGAAAGTACATTTTAATTTTCTTTAAATGTTTCAACCAATAAACCAAAAGCATGGGTCTCAGTGACGTAAAAATGACGCGGACTGTTAAAAAAAAGTTGTGAGAACCGTTGTTATCAATGCATAAATTGGCTGTACTCATGGTGTAGCCACGCAGTGGAGATGGAAATAATTGAAAGCAGGTGCGTCCGTCAGGTAAAATGTATTTAGCTTCCTCAATCAGGGAGGGCAAGAGAGTTTCGTGATCCTGACTGGTACTCATGTCTACTGGAAGTTCAAATTCATCACTCTTTGTGTTTTATATACAAGCTGCAGTTTATTACACACAGTATTAATAAAACATAGGAACACGGCGACTAAATAGATTGATGTTAAGTGTGTGAATGAAGAAAGCTCAGATAAGCACTGGTGATGGTTCTTGTGTTGGAGATGCCCCAAGTCCACTTAGCCCAAATTGGCTATAGAACGTTAGTTGGATGGATGGCACACCACCGTATTATTTTGTGGCTCCTATCAACAGGCAGGTCATCTACCTCCATGGGCCCATGCGCTTTATTAAGTCAGGTGTGACACCAAATCAATGCAGAAACCAGTGAAATTCAGTACCTGGTTCATGTTGTTTTATGGTATCCTGCCATGTGCAGAATTAGTTTCTTGTGTGTGGGGGGTATACGTTTTAAGTGTATGAAGAATAAAAATTAAAATTGAAAATGACTCAAAATGGCCGCCCACCGACACACCCCAATTTTTTAAACATATTGTCTTATTCACGTCGATTAAGATCAATGAAAGCAAAAAAAAACAAGCAATTAAGCCTGTTCCATTCTGGACACAGGACGTGTTAGCGCATTTTCTTGTTATGTATCAGTACGTTTGTTAGCTTTCAGTAAATATTTGTAAATTTTGGAAATGTTTATAAATTCAATTGTGTAACGCATATATCTTTAAAAAAATATTATAAAGACGTTTCTTTATATTTGAAAAAAAATTATTTTCTCTTAAATCTAACTACAAGTGGTTTGTGGTTACTGAAATAGGACTCATAATTGAAAACATTCGAAATTGTAGTCATTTAATCGTCCGAAAACTCCGTCAATAGTTGCATAGCTCTGATACTTCAATTAAACTCAGAACACAAGCTTACTATTTCATTTGATGCGTTTCTTAATAAATCTTGGTGAAACTACGTGCTGCAGTATTTCGCACCAAATGAATGGGTTATTGAAGGTACAAGGTGTAGAATGGGGCCATATATATAATATATAAGCCCTTTAGGAGCCCTGAAGCCCGGCCCTCAGAGGTCCTATAGCGAAATGAAAAAAAGTCATTTCTTGGCAGGCCAAGACCTACAAAATGATATATACATCACGGGTCTAGGACTTATGGTTGTTGAGATCTAGGGTGATGACAGACAGACAGACAAAACGGGGACAATAGAGCATTTTTTTTTTAGAAAATGCTCTAAAAAGTACAATTTATTAAGTAAAAAAAAAAATTATCGTCTCTATTATTTTCTAATTATATGTAAAGTGCTTGTGTGTGCAGTCACAAAAATAAAATAATAAAATAAAAACGATTCGTGGCTAATGTAATTGAAGGGCGTCTCGACTAGCAAACCCAGAAACATTGTTACAATGAATGCTTTTAGTTTTCACTTCTGCATAAATGGGACTTGTGTATTGTTTTGTAGTGACAGCCGGAAATATAAGCTGAGTTGGACCAATTGAAAAGATGCAACAGATGTAGTATATAAATGTTAGGTAATGTGGAATTCTATGTTGCTTCATAATTTCCACCAAGAAAGATTTCAGTTAATGCAATAAAAGATGTGATGTATTTGTTTTTTTAGTAGAGTTACACCAAACAAACGTATGATAAGGTAAAATATGAATTATGGAAAATAATGCAGAGAGTGGCATTAAAAGATTATTACTTGGGGTAGGGGTGGGGGTTCGATGAGACACTAGAAGAACGTCGCTACTCTAATAAAAAAACTGATAACTACACCAGTGATAAATGTTAAATCATTTTAACGCAAGACCATGTGAAGTGTGAATTCAAACAACAAATCAGTAATAATTGATAACATCTCACATTTCTTGAATACTTTAGAGTGGGTTATATTTTCCGTTAGTTTAAAATGAAGTTGCTGTTGTTTTAATCAATGTTAAGAAAATTACTTTGTAATGGATTCGTCAAAAAAAAGCTATAAAAATGAGAACATTCTATTGAATAGAAAAGGTAAATGTAAAGGTGTAAGAAAGGAAATCTGTGAGTAGATAATTGGATAAAAAGAACTTAACAAAGGACATAACGGCAAACTTTTAGAGTAAATGTTTCAGATCCATGAATGAAGGGAGACACGTTTTCAAAACAAGGCCACTGTAACACGTAAAAAACAAAGTAGGTAGAACTGGTAAGTGATAAAAGGTAAGGAGTACACGAGGTGAGTCACCATATCAACGGCTCCATTCGGTCTGGATGAACCGGTGAAAAGACAACAGTAATGGCACCTCTGGATTACTACAAGGTGGGAGAGGGGAGAGGGGGGGAACCAGCATTAATACTGTTGTAGCTGTGATTTAAGAATCGGGGATAATTTCTCTGTCAATTGTATCCCAGATGCTTGCATTGGATGAGAGTGTAACGTGTGTGCATGGCTGGACTGAGTCATCCAAGACGTGAGAGATAAACAGGTCGAACAGACAGAACAGTCCAGGCTATTCAGGTATTGATTCAGATATGTCAAAACTTGAAACTTCCAGTACTGATGGATTTTAACGTTCAAGAAAGAATGTCCAAAAAAAAATAATAATAATTTTCCAAGCCATACCTCCCTGGAGTTCAAATTTCCTGCAATGTGTTTCACTGACATTCATCAAACTACTAAAACACGAGGTAAATATTTGTTGCCTTTTACACTTTGTTTTTTTGTACTTCAAATACCCCCACAACCCACAACCCCCCCATCTTCTATTTCCTCCCGGAGTGACCTCATATCATTGTTTTCTACTTTAAAAATATACCAGGTTCTTATGTAGTTGTTTCAATAATATTTACCTGCATATATTGTACATCAAGTGCAGAGAAAATACACATATACCTATAGTAACAAAGAGCCTATCTATGGCTGCAAAATAGTTTTTATTTGAATTGATGAGGTGATATTGAAAGAGTTTAGCTAGTCAAATATTTCGTTAAAACAAAGTATAGAAATTATCAATAAAATGAACTTCGGCGTCGAATTTTGGATTTTCCTGTCGTACATCTTTTTTCTTTTTTTTAAGAAGTCCCTTAATTGAGATATTTATCTCTCTTAGATCCTTTAAACCACTAATGGGACAATATTTACAGTGTCCTTATTTCATCCCCACCAAATGTGTGCTGACCATTGAGACATTTAAATGGCTGGACCCGCAGAGGACACTGCGTAACCCACATCATGCAGTTCTGGCTGCAGCAAGATGATCGCAACTCTGGAATACTAAATTGTTCTTGGCTGCAGCAAGATGATAGCCCTGGAGAACTAAATTGCTCTGCTGGCTTCCTCAGCAAGATGATAGCTCTGGAGCAGAACTAAATTGATCTGGCTGCAGCAAGATGATAGCTTTGGAGAACTAAATTGTTCTGGCTGCAGCAAGATGATAGCTCTGGAGGAACAAATTGTTCTTTATACGTTCGTCAAACCAATAAATAAGTATTTAAAAAACTAACTTAGTGAATATTCTCAGTTAATTAGTCAGCTGTGTCAATCTGAATCCCCTCGTCCTTCTCTCTCTGTACTTTTCTTAATATATTTAGTTGGTGGTGTTGTGTTTTATATAATAAGTTGATTATTTTATTTGGATTCTTAAAGAAGTATTCCATGTGAACAGATAAGATAAAAATCCTGAAAGGAACAAGAGAGAAATAAAGTACAATAATAATGTTGCTATAACTAACATTCCTCAATGATTGATATTTTAAAAATAATAAAACACACAAAGGGAGAGAAATAAACATGAACATAATGAGACTAGTGGGTAAACCGGTCTAATCAATGACTGGTACAATAAAGATGACACACTTCGTGAGATGCATCACTGGTTTTCGGCCAAGAACTAGAGCACTAATCAAGTATCAAACGTTGAACTACTGGCGAAGGAGCCGATAGATAATACAGGTAGCCAAAGCAGATAAGTCAGACAGGAAACTGCAGAGATCGACGCCATCTATACAATTATATTTTGGTGCCGGCGTTCAGCGTTTATTTGTGCACAGCAGATTGGCCGATGGATTACGTGCTCAACCCGCACTTCGTTTGAAGTAATCGTTGCAGGAAATCTCGGAACCCTGCAGTGAATGAGTTCTCAAATTGTGATACAATACACTAACTGATGGTTACCTGGTCCGGTAAATGCATATTGAATAATAAACTAATAAGAAAACAGCGACATAGATTCAGGATCTTAAATTAGAGGTTAGAAATAATACTATTTGACATAATGATGACGATAAATGATAAACTAGAAAGTATGTTTGTTTTTATTTTTTTAAGTTTAGCTTTTAAGTTGTTGTTTTTTTTTCGGTGAGGGGGGATTTCTTGTTAGATCTTATTAAAATTGCGCTTATTAGATAAAACATCAACATGATTCTAAACATCCCTTGGTGATTTGTTACATATCTGCCGAAAAGTACATTGTGAACTCAGTGTGGATGGTATTTACTAGGGAGCGACCGATATGCCTTTTTACCGATAGTCCGATACCGATATTTTCCCTCAGCATTTTTACCGATACCGATATTTTCTTTTTAGGGGCTGTCCATTATTTATGTCAACAAATTTTTGGCGATTTTTACCTCCCCCTCCCTTGTACCAATAACTTGTCAAACTTCCAGAGACCCCCCTATAAAATTACGTCAACATTTTGATTACCCCCCCTCTAAAAAGGTGGCTTCCAAAATGTTTATGTGGCAAAATTAGTAGGAATATAGTTAGTTTAATTAAAATACTGAATGTTAAGCGAGTGAGTAACACAGAACTACAAACGCTGCTTAATTTTCCTATTTATTAAGTAATTATATTAAATTTAAAAAAGTAACATTGTTGACGTCAACTTTTCTTGACCTCCCCCCCCCCGTCAACAATTGTCATAAAATTTTCTGACCCCCCCTCCCCCCTATTTTGTTGACGTAATTAATGGACAGCCCCTTAAACAACAACAATGCCAAACACGTGTTATTCTCGTGGTGTATGACGTATTTCAACCCATGTTCACATATTTTGTAACACTTCGCCCACGTGTCTTGTTTCCCCCGCCCTTCAGATACCGAAATTTCCTTTAATCAACAACAATGCCAAACACGTGTCTTTCTCGTGCTACAGCTAATGACGTATAGTCAACCCATGCTTACACCTTCCCTGTCGATATTTCGTGACACTTCGCCCACACGTAAGCCTTGTTCCCCCCCCCCAACTTCCCATCCCAACAAAAAATTCACAGAGATGTTCACTAATTGTATCATTCAAGGTCATACATTAGAATTAAGAAATGCCAATCCTATTGTTTCAAGGTCATATCTCTGATGTAGACGTGACAATTTCTGTGTACGGGTTTTTTTTTTTCCTTTTTTTTTAAATCTTGTCTGATCTGGTTATAGAATTGGGTTATTTACTGATTTTTTTATGCAACTCTGTTGTGAAAAAAACAATGTATCGGCAGCCAAAAACGGCCGGTCCGACAGTTAACCCATAGTGCCAATATCGGTCTGACTGATCGGTCGCTCCCTACAACAATCGGCCGATCCGATATTAACTGATAGTGCCAATATCGGTCCGATATCGATACCGATCCGATTATCGGTCGCTCCCTAGTATTTACTGACATAAAAAGACTGATGCCAGAGTAAAATTTAGAACCCATGAGTAATACTAAACAGAAACAATTCAACAACAAACACATAAAATCTACTGACGATAATACATGTATATATATATATTTATTGTGGCTTCGTTATAAAATAAAAAACCGAGGGTTGAGGGAGAGAAATGCCTTTCATACTTCACTGAAAATAAAACAAAGCACGGTTTATCTTCAGGTTACATTCAATTATTTGACATTTTATAAAAAAAAATTGTTATACAGCAGACATATAATTGGGCCAGAGTTGATTTGCTTCCGAGCTACAAAAACTTCTGGTTGGAAAGGGGGAGGGTAATAATTCCTTCTGGAACGTATCAAAATTAAACATTAACCAAATCAAAAGTCATGTTACGTGAATCGTTCAAAGCTTTCAAACTAATAAGAGATTAAACGTTTAATGGATACATTCTATAACACTTCAAACTATTACAGGGGGAAATGGGGGGGGGGCATTAAAGGATGTTACAAGTGTAGAACAGTATCTTACGATCAAGAGAATGTAACAAATTCAATGGGACAAAGTGGTAAAGAAAACCGCAAGAATCAAGAACTCAGTTAAAGATAACATATAATGAAAAACTGCACATAGAATCATGGGATATGTAACAAGAGACATATGTGACATAGTGTGAGCGCTAAAACGACTTCAAACCCTCAGACTAAATAGTGAAAATTCTAGTGAAATCACATGAGTCATTAATTCTCGGCACGGTATCCTTAAGGAACATCCCATCAATTTGTGGCTGATCAGGTGCAGTTCAACTCAAACGTGCCCCACAGTTCAAGTGTTGCACACACAATTTACTGTATCACACACCAGAAGATTGTCCGAGACTGGCGTGCGTATACGATATCTAAATATATATATAGTCAGTGATTTTTTTTTATTAACTGTTATGTATGTATGTTTTTTCCCATCTCAAGCTTGTGGGCAATACATAGGCCAACACATGTTTAAATAAATAGGTCGGTTAAAGATGTAGCAAAACATGTATATAAAGGCAGTATAAGCAAAAACATCTTAAGCAATAAATGTAACAAAAAAAGCCATTAAGTTCCCATGACATGAGAATCGTATATGTATTTTGTTTATATCAATTACATTTACAGAATAATCTACACTCTACAGGAAAATTGAAAATTGAGCTAAATGTTTTAAACGAATGTTAGATATTTGAGCCAGCAGGGTCAGGATTAACAAATTCAAACACAATGAACAAACACGTCAGGGCAGAAACTGTTTTTAGGTAGTGAAAACTGTCCGATGTATTGAATCTAATTCGCAATGCAGTAGAGAAACAAATCAGATCGTTGGGGGAGTACAAATCGAGACAATCAAATCCAAGAGTAGGTGTAACATTAATCAAGATATGTTTAGCTATTGTTTGAATGTGTTCGAATAGCATTGTCATGTGCAGGTGTACATAACTCAACTGGGTGGACTCAACAAAGTAACACTAGGATGGAGAGTAATCACCCTTATTTTTTTTTTTTTTTTAGATAACACGTTCTTACAAGAGTAGGGAATAATGCAAAACAAAAGAAACATTTACAAAGAGTATATGACGACTCTTCAAATGTAAGTTTTGTTTCATGTATGGAGTAAGGAAAACAGATCAACTCTTTTGACTTATTTTGTTCTTTAAATTGGCTTCAACAATATAAAAAAAAATATGAAAAATAAATAAGAATATAATACAAGAAGGACATTTAAGGGAAAAAAATGTTGACAAAGAAGAAACTTTTAAATCAAAATAATGAGTTTCCTTTAAATATGATCTTGAACAAACAATGGCATAAAGCTGTAGAGTTTCTTTCAGTTTTATTTATATTTTGGAAAAATGGCCAAGTGAGAAATAATCGTGTATAGATGTGTCTAGGTGCAGACTTGAGTGACATGCAGGCAGGCAGCAATCAACCAGTCTGGAAGATGTGTCATGTGATGCCAACTGTCATTCACAAATAGTGTGGCTCATGACAAGAAACCCATCACCATTTATCATCACTAACATTTATTTATTTATTTTATATTGTAAATAGAAAAATGAATATTAAGAAGCCAAGTACACGAATGTGGCAGTTGACTATTGATAGCATTTGCAAACATCAACGAAAATATTAACCAATACTCAAATACCAAATACTTAACATACATAGAGGACTTAATGGCGAATTCAGGGGAATGAATTTATACAGAAAAAAGGGCATTGTCAAAAAAAAACTACTCTTGTAAAAAAAAAAAGAATGTTAACATATGATAATGTTGGTTGATCCAGAGTTATTTCCACTTTTGAAACTCTTCTAGTCTGTTCCTAGAACAGTTTATTAAGATTAATATTATGTACAAAAATTAGAAAAATTCCGACAAGTGATGAGAGAAGTATCTCTATACTTATAAGACGCATTAGTTGTCTGTCTGTCTGTCTGTTCCCTTATAACTCAAGATCCAGACAAACAAATAACGTGAAATTTGTTACACATACACATAATTAAATGGGGAAGGTTATAGGACAGGTTTCGTTTCATATCGATGTGTAGTTTAATTGTAATTAATTTTTTTTTATTTTAGTATTTTACTATATTAAAGTAATCTCGACGGCGCCATAAATAAAATTCCTCTGTGACGTCATTTCCCGATGATCGAAAAGAACTTTGCGCGCTGGTGCTGTATTGTACCCTAATGCAAAGAATTGCAGATGTTTTTCATGCGCCTCTTGATTTGCGCCACAGGGAGGAGGGCGGGCGGAGTAGAGAGTGAGGGGGAGGGGGTGGACAGGGGGGAGAAAAGGAGGGAGAGAGAGGGAGATGGGAGAGGGAGTAGGGGGGAGAGGGAGAGGGGAGAGGGAGAGAGAAAGGGAAGGGAGGGAGAGAGAGGGGGTAGGGAGAGGAGAGAGATAGGAGGGAGGGAGAGAGGGAGAGAGATAAAAGTGAGGGGGGCAGGGAGGGAGGAGAGAGAGGGAATGAGGGGAGGGAGGGGAGGGGGGGAGAGAGGGATGGAGAGAGAGAGAGGTGGAAAGGGGAGGGAGGGAGAAAGGAGGGAGAGAGGGGTTAGGGAGGGAGAGAGAGAGAGGGAAGGAGAGAGGGAGAGGATGGGAGAAATGGGAGGAAGAGATAAAGAGAAAGAGGGGGCAGGGAGGGAGAGAGAGGGAATGACAGAGGGAGGATGATGGACGGGGGAGAGAGGGAGAGGGGAGAGAGAGGAGATGGGAGAGGGGGACGAGAGAGATTTGAGAGAGGGAGGGAGGGAGAAAGGGAGGGAGGGAAAGGGAGAGAGGGGGAGGGAGGGAGGGAGAGAGAGAGGAAGGGAGAGAGGGGGTATGGAGAAAACAGAAGGTAAACAGAAAACCTTATTTTAAACCCGGGCAAAGCCGGGTACTTGCAACTAGTATCGAATAAGGGTCGTTTGTTGACTAAGCCCCATTTTCCTTTAATGATATATATGTACTAGTGCTTACAAAAATTAATTACACACTCACACACACAGAACTAAACCGCATTATCAGACACACACATACACACACACGACAGAAAGCGTAATCAGCGAGTTTTGAAACTTAACAAAAAAAAAAATAAATCAGGTGTTAAAGAAATTCCATTTCAAAAGCTGGCGTTAAAAAAATATTTTGGAAAGCGTGTATAAAAAGATGATGAAACGAAAATACGTCTTGTTTTTTAAAAAATGGATGCAACAATAACGTATGAAAGAAACAGAACACGACCTTGCTCCTTATGGAACGCATTTTCATCAACTCGTCAAACCCAAAAATGATGACAAGAAGATGATGTTAAAGTAATATGCAATACAATATTATGTTTTATCTTACGCTAATTATTGCAGGAAACAATAAACAATACACAAATTATGTAATCACAATTGTCTTCAAACAATAACACATGCACACGAAGAGCAATACGCCCTCAAATATGTGCACGTCAGCGCGAGCAATGAATTCGATGAGCTCGCGCTAGCACATAACAAGAAAGGCTGCTATTTTATTTAGTAGGCGTATATATTGTTATGTTGCTCACGGCCAATGTGTTCGGAAAGTAAGAGGGAACATTAATACAGAGTCGTTATTATACGTAGGCAAACTAGGCTACTGCTAGTAAACAACGGCGGTCAATCTAGGCATTTGGCAGTGGCCCAGGGTTAAAATGGTGAAAATAACATAGGCCCCAGTTTAGAAAGATTAATAGGGCCCCCAAATGTAAGAACAGCTCTATGTACATGCCTCGTATAGGTAAACCTTGGGGGGCTCTGCATAAACCTTTTGTGGCTTCCAATAAATCCGTCTTAAGTTGTCTATTATTGCATTGCTTTAAATTACATTTTGTACAGCTGACAATGGTGCGGCTCTTTCTGGTATTTTTTTTTTACGATAAACCGACATGCGGCCCTCGTCGACCCCAAGCCTGGCTACCATCCCTGTACTTGGGTGGTCGGGTGTAAGTAGAAAAAAAAGTTTAAATACATTTGTTTTTTAAGATATAATATATCCCATTATTCTATCGCAAATAACTATAGCATGTATACAAATATGTAGATAATAAAACTATGATTATGTTTGTTTATCAATGGAAGAATTTTAAAAAACAAACTCCCTTTGACCTCTCTAAAGTTTTAAACTAAACAAGAATAAAATTTTACATTTATATATTTCACATTCCTTCATTAAACAAAGCACAGGAAAAGCAATATAAAAAAAAGCTAACAGCTGAGAAAAACAGCAGTTGAGTCTAGTTTGACAAAGATAGACAGAAGCAATGTTCGGTAGACATTCTCCATTACATCCTATTTTCCTTGAGGCTAACCTACACCACACAGAAATAACAAAACAAAAACATTTCCACATAGGAGTGTAAAATATGGTCTGTTTAAAAGTTAATCTTCAATTAAACTAAACATAAATAAATATATTTATATTAATGGTCTTTGTTTATGTAAAGAAAGGGGGGGGTCACTTTCCAAAAACATATTTTAAAAAAGACTATAAAAGTTTTGTACAGTAGGGATATGCTTTCTTTTTAAAAAAAACGCCTAAGTCTAAATAAAAAAAGTGAATATCAAGCGCACAAAAAAAGTTTGCGGCAATGACTGACTTAAAACGATTCTTGCATGTATGTATATTGGAGGCAATTTAAATTATTTTACTTTACCATAGGAAGCGCTTAGAGCCATAGTAGCCTTACACTAAATGGGAGTTAAGTTGGTCTTGCTTCAAACGCTTCAAATAACTTTTGAGGTAGCACTATGTGCTTGCATCAAGTTTATTGCAACAATCATAATAAAAGTAACACATGTATTTTTGACACTTTTTTTGAGTCCAGAATCTGTTGCAGTAATAAAAATGTAGAGAGTGGTATACAAAATATAGCAGGGGTATTTCCCCGGACATTAAATGAAAGGTATGAAAGTACTTGAGGTGGGTAAACTCTTAACAATCGTGTACCGTGGACAATGAGATAGTAAAAGGAAGTGTTCAAAGGGAGAGAACACAACTGGTATTTGTTGAGTGCTGGTACTTGAGTTGAAAGCCGCCCACCGGGAGTTCAAACCATGACTGAATCATTCTTAGAGGAAACAACGGAACACAAACAGTTGAACAGCCCAATCAGAATGAGACTATACAAATTAAGTGAAATACTCAGCCAAAGTAGAAATAGAACAACTAACAAAATAGCGTGTTGTCATTCGACTGGTTTATCAAAGCAGGTTATACAAATAATTTAAATATCGATGTCAAACTTAAAATGTGGAATGTATTCATTTCTTTTATTTCATACTTCTAAAAATTTACTTTGTATTATCTTACCATTAAAAACAGATATATATATATATATCAAACTTTATAAGATATACCAATATAAAACTGTATTAATGGCTTTCTGTTGGCTTCTAATTATCTGGAGATATCAAATATAATATAAAAAATAATCAGTTAGAAATTAGTGGGGGGGGGGGGGTTCATCTTAAAATAAAAGTAAGATGGAAAACTTGCTGATTTAAAAAAAAATAATATAATATGAAACATAATATGGGAGAAACTGAAAAAAGTTTCCCAAAACAGAGTGCATGGAGAGTGATTGCAGAAGCCCTTTGCTGTGCAAGGAGTTCAAGGAATTAAGTAAGCCATTTTGACAAAGAAAAAAGTTTAATCCAGTTAAAGTAGCATACACAAATAAAAACCTGTTGAACTGAACACGAGTTTATAAAACATACTGATATCATCCAAGGTATATTATAAGTTAAAATAACATACGGCTATATCAAAACCTCAAGTCGGGCTAAAAAAATGATTCATATAAAATATACAAAGATAAATAAATATCAATTTATTGTAACTTTTGATTTTCATT
>JAGDYQ010000128.1:2713556-2732301 GCA_021962125.1 Bulinus truncatus | reverse complement strand
TGAAGGGTATCTTTAAAAGATAGTCGGATCAATAATACGCCACTAAATTTATCATGAGTCTCTTAAAGTAAAGAAAAAAAAATTCTTCACTTTTCGTTAGTGATAAATACAAAATGTGAAGGATAAAAATCTTTATTCCAAAATCAATTGGTTACTGAAAACCAAAAAAAAAAAATTTTTGAGAGAGTATATTATTTAAACAAGTTTTACAATTAAGCTATTATATATATATATATATATATATATATATATATATGTATATATATATATGTATATATACATATATGTATATATATATATGTATATATATATATGTATATATACATATATGTATATATACATATATGTATATATATATATGTATATATATATATATATATATATATATATATATATATATATATATATATATATATATATATATATATATATATATATATATATATATATATATATATATATATATATATATATATATATATTAGGGCTGTACCGGAATCCGATTCCGATTCCTGTTAAAATGTGCAGGATTTAAGCCGGATTTCTTTGTTGTTTGAAATTTGTAAGAAATTTTTTTAACGCAACATAATTTTGAAATATTTAGCGCAGTACAATTAAATTAAAACAATAACTTCCTTTGATTTTAAAACTACAATAACGTCGATCGCTTTTAGTTCTTATGTAAGTACAAATATATTAAAAAGGCTCTTTCGATGTCAAGTTGTGGCTCTTTCGATGTCAAATTGCGGCCTGATCAAAATCCGTAATAATGAAACAACAAATTTAGTGGCTGTTTAAAAATTGAGAAAATTGTAAATTATAACTTTAGGCTCTTCCGTCTCAAAAGGTTGCCGACCCCTGGTCTAGTAATACGACACCTTATCTTCCGCTACTTTTGATTCCGTGTTTTCTATAAACTGTATTTAGCTATCAAAGTTTAACTTTTTTTAAAGAGCAGACAGCGATCTATTTTTGGGTGTTTACAGTTTTAAAAATGTTCAATAATTTTTTTTTCTGCACATTTTTTTTTTAATTTAGTGCATTATGTCACGATTTGGATAAAATTCTTCGCATATTTAGATAAATAACTTGAAGATACATTTTTAATTGAACATTAAAGTGATATTGATTTAGATTTGAAATGCATTTTAATTTGCGTTTTTGTGGGAAATAGTCAGATAATGGTTTAAATGAAAGTATGAATGAAATAACACGGTTCGGTGACGTCACTATGGAAAACTAAAGAAAAATAAGCTATCGGGTGGTGCCAAAGTATATTTTTTTTTTGGAATTCATTTATTAATAAACATGTTTATTATACCTTCTAAGATATTATATCCATTTCTTTGTTTGATTTTAATAGAAATCAAGTTAAATTAGGTACAGCTTTATTAAAATAAATTTTTAAAACGAAGAACCTGTTATTTTGACAGAGTTATCTTTCTTAATTCATTTATTAATAAACATGTTTATTATACCTTCTAAGATATTATATCCATTTCTTTGTTTGATTTTAATAGAAATCAAGTTAAATTAGGTACAGCTTTATTAAAATAAATTTTTAAAACGAAGAACATGTTATTTTGACAGAGTTATCTTTCTTAACTCAAGATTGGGGAAGGGGTTTTAGTCACAGTCTTCAAGATCTAAATGGTTAATATTGTTTTTTGCTATCTAGAACTTAAAACTAAATTTTTATTCTATGTATCATTCTTATATCTTTTTTATGTTAGGCGAGAAATTACTACTTCGTTCAGAAAAATTACTATTTAATTCGGTAAAATCCGGTTCCTGTTCCGATTCCGGCAGGATTAAAAAATTAAATCCGATTCCGGTTCCGATCCTGCAGGATCTAAAAATTAGAATCCGGTACAGTCCTGATCTATACATATAATTTTTTCAAAATTAATGCATAATTGAAAATGTTATCGCAAATTAACGCATATTTAATCGAAATAATACTTTTTTTATCTATTAATAACATTTCTTTATTCTATCAACTTGGCATCTTAAAATAGTAAATTTGATTGATAGAACAGATTACTTGACTGAAGCAGTCTTATTTATTCAGCCAATTGCTTAAACAGAACAGTTTATTCACATTCGTCGATTCGAGTGATGCACTCTTCTTGTTAACAACACAGACAGAAACAGAAAAGAGTCTTCACAAAGAACAGTTGTGGCAGGGGATGCTAAATATTTTTTTGCTAATTATAACCCGGTTCACTGAAACCTCGTTCCTTTACCTCCACCAATACACTACAGTATATAATGTAAACTAATGAATGAAACTTTAAATTTTTTACATGGACTTTTTTTTTAGAGTTACTAGAGTGTTTTAAGTATATTGACTTTTAAATATGTCAGTTATATAACACCCGGCGTTGCCCGGGATGTCGATGTGCCATTGAGGTCACCCCCCCCCACCTTAACCTTTTTTACTTAAATGAATTCGGTTATATGCCCATCGTTGAAATAACACAAAATTAATCGTAAGGAAAATACAAATAAGCATTTAAAAAAAAAAATTCACAAAAGCAAAAGTTTTAAAGGCCAAAAATATGTATGCTACATTGTGTTACTTTTTTTTTTGTTGAGCGGGAGGAAAGCGGGGCCTACTGTGTTAACAGTGTTCTGGTCAAGAGTTGAACCCGGGGATGGAAAGTGGCTAGGTTATGGAGACAAGTAGACAGTTCTAGTTGTAAAGCAAATAAGTAATGTGGGTTTGGTTATGGAGACTGTGGTAGATGAGGAATGGGGGAGGGGAAGAGAATAGAAAAGTGAGGAAATTTAGAGAGAAAAGAGAATGTGTCGATGTAGTAGCTTACATAGTATCGGTTGAAATTGACAATATGTCACTGAATTTTTTTAACCTGGTAGGAAGACCACAATTATCAAAACTATGTTGATCTTGGTACCTTCTGTGACAGGTTTTCTTTCTTTACCTCAACATTGTGCCTTTTTTTTTTTGCTAGCATGACGGAGTGTTGTGTTCCTGCCACACCGGCTTTATTGGCGGTGCATGATGCGTGTCAGACATTCATACAGAGCGGTGGGTGACAGTGTCCGCTACGTCTACAAGCATGGCAGAGAAAAAGGGTTTTAGCACTTGTCCAGACAGGCCTGACCAGCAGGGTGTGTATAATGCTGATCGGCCAGAATAGCAAGGCGACGGTTTTTTCCTGCCACCACGGACATAAGGGGAGTATGTAGTGTGCCTAACCCATCTGCCAGAACTGGCAGCCTGCGAGAGTGTGCTTGACTGTAAAAGAGTGGAAGTATGTTGTGTGCCAAACACACCCGTCAACATTGCCTGAGGTCTCGGTTGACTTCAATGACTACGGGACTCCCACTGTCGCAAAAAAACGGTTATTGGTATTTAACTGGCCAGGAGACTCCCAATGATCTTCCCCCACAGATCATGGTAATTTTCTTTGACAAGGAAATGCAATCCTACTATATAAGTATATATATATATAATTCGGGACTAATATGACTTTTTTGTACAACAAATCAGAGAAATATAATTCGATGTATGGTAATTTTTCTTATTGATAAGAAATAAAGTTTAGCGCATTGGACAACTTTTTATTTGAAATTAAAATAAGAACAGTTTAGAGATCAATTCCATCTCAAAAATGTTAATGAAATACGTTTTTATTGTTATTTCTTTAATTTCAATGTCTATATCTTCAATGTTAAATACATAATTAATCTATTAAAGAGAAAATAATGATACATTGTATCTCCATTTATTTGCTTGAAATAAAAATATTGCACATGGAAAACAGTGAACATTGTTTTCGGAAAAAAAAAGAAGTGGAAATGTAATAAATAAAAATTACATTATAAACAAGCAAAAATTAAGCCTGTAAAAACAGGACGTTTTAGAGCATTTTCATGTATAAATAGAGAGGGAAGTCAGTCATGTTTAATAACTGTTACAAAAATAAATAATGATTACGCCCCTTTGTTTAGCTTATAATCTATATATAATATATAAGCCTCTTAGAAACCATGAAGCCCGGCCCTGAGAGGTCATATCGCGAAATGGACTTTTGATGCACACATGGCAGGCCAAGACCTACAAAATGATATATACATCATGGGTCTAGGACTAATGGTTGTTGAGATCTAGGAGTTTGACGGACAGACAGACAGACAAATCGGGGACAATAGAGCATTTTTTTTTCGAAAATGCTCTAAAAATATTTTATAAAAAACGTTTTTCTTGCGTACTAAAAAGCACGAAAAACGTTGGGCGCATGAATTTTATATTATGTGAAGGTATACAGTATTAGAATCATCAAATGTTAACAATTAAAGTAAAATTAATTATAGTGTTGTATAACCTAAACTCATGATATAGAATGTAATACTTGTAAAGTCAATTGAATTAATAAATAAATATAGTGAAATTATTTTAAACAGGTTTTCATTTATATAAATTAGAGTATGTTATAAAGGTCTGGATGTTTGTGTTCATGCGCCCAACGTTTTTCGTTTGTATAAAAATCAGAAGCTCTTATAAAGGCTATTACTATTACCATCTTACCAATTTATTCAGAAATTATTTTCTGCTTTTTAGTACGCAAGAAAAACGTTGTTTTTAATAAAATATTTTTTATAATGCTATTTTTATTTTCTACTTTTTAGTTAAAATATTTTTTTTCAATCAATACGAAGAGTAAAAAAAAATTTGGTGTAAGACAGACCCGATTAAACTATATCTATTCTGCTCGAACATATCGGAGAGCTCTGACGTCACACGTGTTCAGGCGCAGTAGAGTATTCTTTCTTTAGCCACAATAATTTTATTTTCGAAAAATACTTAAGAAACTCATCAAATCATAATGAAATAGTAAGAATAGTGCATTGTCGTCGGGTTCTGAGCTATATTGAAAGTATCAGACCTATAGCTTTTCGGAAAGTGGTCTAAAATTGGTGCCGAATTCCGTTACTGTGTACTATATTTAGCACCAGTAATTTCCCTTGATTTAGACAAGGCTGTGACCTATTCGTCAAACATATTTAATTTTATTTATTAAGAAATTCATCAAATCATAATGAAATAGTAAGAATAGTGCATAGTCATCGGGTTCTGAGTTTTATTGAAAGTATCAGAGCTATGGCTTATCGGAAAGTGGTCTAAAATTGGATTGCGAAATTCCGCGGACAAACAAACAATCAATCAAATAAACAGACAAGAAGTGAAGAAAAACTTTGTAAAAAAAACATCAAGTACACCCCCAAATGAATAGTTTTAGTTTTAAATGAATATATGTGTAGCTATGTAGCTGTACTATATAAGTCATGAAATCTAAATTTAACTGCAAAATAAAAGGTATCAAGAAAATGTATACAATGATAATACTTAGATAAATACTGAGGTACACATACATTTCCCTCTTTTATATTGTTGATAAGCTAAATTGTATTGTTGCTTTTTCATACTGCAGGGTATCCAAACTTTAATGCTCTTAAAGAAAAAAATAGATTTCGCTGAAATTAAATCTATAGACATACACAAACATAAACAAATATCACTTTATAATAACAAAGGAAAACCAACCAGGGGAATGTCCTTACTCAACGGTTTACAGAACAAAGTAAATTTGTCTAAGACGATTTCTGTAAATGTCTGACTTCATTCACAAATAATTAGTGGTGATGTTCCTTTACCGGTGATGGTAGAAGTGAAGCTAGAGACATACGTATAGAACGTGATCATACTTCTCTATGAGGGTAAATTACTTTCAGTTTATCTTTCCATTCAATGCTGTCAAATTTATCTTAAAGAAAGAAGAACCTGGAGGTGAAGGGGTGAAAAATGAAAGTGAATTACACTTCCGTTTGACTTCATTTGTACGAGTCGGCCCAGACAAAGTGACTTCACCATAAGATGGCTATTAGACTTCACCATAAGGTGGATATTAGACTTCACCATAAGGTGCTATTAGACTTCACCATAAGGTGGCTATTAGACTTCACCATAAGGTGGCTATTAGACTTCACCATAAGGTGGCTATTAGACTTCACCATAAGGTGGCTATTAGACTTCACCATAAGGTGGCTATCAGCAGCCAAAGAAAAGTTGAAACACGGCTGATCAATTAGATGCCTTCAAACAAATTTGTATGACGTCAAACTAATTTCATTCTGGTGATGTTAAGTGAAATGTAATAGAATTTACTTTTTTTAAAGGTTGACATTGAGGGAGGGGGATAAGGACATGTACCCAGGAAAATGTAAGGACACACAAACGGAAGGCGATTTCTAGATTAATGTTTTCTAGTATCTGTTTATCAATGGATTCTATTTTGAATAACGAGAGTCATCGATTGTGTGGTAATGACAATTCAAAAGCTGTACATCTGAAGTAAATATGTTATTTTAAAATCAACTGAATGCCGCATAATAAAAAAAAAGTTCATTGCATACAATTATTTTACAGCACAATGTTTATTATTAAAAATTGCCGGTGGTTTTAACTCATCAAGCAAGGTTTACATCCTTTTTACGGCATTCGCCCACCCCACTAGTGTAGTCTTTAAAAAAATGTAACAAGGTAAAGAGGGGTGGGGTTGGGGGCGACAGAACAACTCCACGTGCACCCACTAAATATAAACAGGAAATTCATTACAGGGACGCATACAAGACACCTACGCCGAGTAGGTAAAACATAAAAGAGCAGTGTAAAAAAAAATGACAATACTGTAAGACTGGCAGAATGTTGTAAGTACAGTAAGCATTGTTTAAGAACTGTGGGTCGGTCTTAGTGGCATTGTGCAGATGTGTGGGGGTGACTACAGACGTTGAGTAAATCACTGAGCGTATGACAACCTAGCGATGAAGTTTACCCATTCTCTTCATCAAACTGCCATCAACGCAAGACTGTTACACCAGAGACTACCCAGGTAACTTGGAGTCAGCAGGTAGACCGCAAATAGTTTATTAGTGGAAATACAACCTACCTAATGTTTGATTTCCAGTTTTTGGGGGAAATGTGTTCACGGTTTACGTCCTAAGTACAAATTAGAAGCGTGGCTCTCAAAGGTTTCTCCACTATCCGTTACGCTGACATAGGATTGCTCACAAATATCTCACCGAACCTCCCTTATTTTCTCTCTTTGTCTATGTTTCTCTTCAATGTTTGATATTTTAGAAAAATCTGGGAAATCCAGAAAGTAATCAAGTAAAATATTTAGACGTTAATGTCATTATCGCATGTATGATCAGGAAGCAGAAAAATTAACTTATGTCTTTAGATATAGACTAATGAAACTAATTCACGTTCTGGTGATTGCACTTTTCAAAATAAACCACGGTGAAATATGATAGCATATAAAATCTAATTTATTTATTTTTTAGTCCTCATTTTTATAACAAAAAGAAAGTGGGTGAGAGAAAAGCCAGCAAAAAAATATAAACCGTTATAATCTTTTTCTTTCCCCATAAAAGAAATGTTCATCAAGGTTTAACCCACAAATGAAATGTTCATCAAGGTTTAAGCCACAAATGGATTGAAAAAAAAGATGGACAAATCTACTTGTCTAGTTATTCTTCATTTATTCTCTGTAGAGTCTGAACAAACAGTGCTCACCGACGACTTACACAGGTATATATAAAGAAACTGTGGGGCTGGGTCTTGGGGAAAGGTCATACCTAGAGCAGGTCACTTTTATTTCATAATATCAGCAGGCAAGGTGAATTGGAAAAGGAAAGGAGGGGGGGAGGGGGATACTGCACAGACATGTTTTCTGAAGCGGTTCAATGAAGCCAACGTTCAGCATACGATGATGAGGTGTGTTTACTATCTGTGAGCAGATCTGTGCTGAATAGCATGTACTGGGAGCAACTATATAGACAGATGATAGACTCAACATGAAACATCAAACAATCCTATACTGTGCAGCTGGTAGAAACGAATGACAGACAGACAATAGCAAGTTTTAAAGAGTAAACTACCAGAAGTAAATACAGAACAGTGTACAGTCAAGACGGTTATAAAAACAATGTGGCTCTGACCAATGCATGTGGGACAAGAGTGTAGGAAATAGTCATACTTCACTATCGGACTTACTCGTCCCTGAACACCTTATAGTTTAAACTGTTCAATTCCTAGACTTTTTTTTTCTCCTTTCAATTAACGGAAACTGAATAAGATAACATCAAACTTGAACCTTTAAACTGATCATAACAACAAATACACCTGATTGGAAGATAAATAATACAAAAATAGTACTTAAATATGAATGGGAATGTCAGTAAATAAATAAATGTGTGTGTGTGTGTGTGTTTGAAATTGATATTTACAAAATGATATAATCCAAATGTGTAATCTAGACTCTACAGTCTACAAGACTCAAACAATAAATGCTGCTATTCAACACAGCGGAAATGTAACACAATATATGTTCTAAATAAACATTTCCACCCCGGCACAGTTCGACCCCGTCAACTGATAAAAATAATATTTCAATTATTATTTCTTTGTTTTAAATATGTTTAGTAACTTTGTGCAACATGTGTTTAATTGTATATTTTATTTAAAATGTGTGTTTTGTTTCAAATTTTTGTTTTAATTGTATAAGATGTGTGTTTTAGTCTTTGTGACGTCTTAGCAATGGACACAAGTTGTGTGATTACATTCAACAAATCTCCCCCCCCCCTTGATTATAAAGCAGCTCTAATAAGCGGAGATGCAAATGTGGTAAGTGTTGCCGGACATGTATAATACAGATATAATAATAATATAAAGATAATTAAGCAGGTAAACGTAATACTGTACACATCCACTTTGGATTTTAGTCACATGTCATTTGTGCCAGTGACTAGGGTAGACTCAAACCACTGGTCAATAAAACTCATGTGCAAGCATGAGAAGTTTATGTAAGATATATTTTCGGCCTTTAAAATCTTTTGGACGTGCTTAGAGCATCAGAACTCAAACCTTACGGAAACACATATTCTAAACAATTAAAACACATACTTTAAAAAATTAAAACACATATTTTAAACAAAATTAATACAATATAAATATCTTAAACAATTATACACATGTTGAACAAAGTAAATACGAATATTTAAACAATGAAATAATAACTGAAACATTTTTATCAGTTGACGGGGTCGAATAGTCCAGGGTCGAACTGTCCGGCCACCACGACAACTACAAAATTAGACCGCTAAGCCATCGGGTTCTATTCTAGAATTAAGATTCTAAAATCTAAAAGAAAAATTGGCTAAAAATTGTGTGTTCTGTGTTTCACTTCATTTGAACTTAGACGAACAGACCCGAAATATACAATTAACGACGCATTTATTCTCTTTTATCGCATTTTTCCTTGCAGTTAGGTCTCGAAAACTAGCTTTCTATGGTGGGTCGCAAAATTAATGGATGTGACGAGCTAAAGTAGATGTAGAGACTGAGACAATCCCCTTCGACGTTTTAATATAATAGATATCTAAGAATTAGGATTAATACGAATAATAGTGACAAGGTTACAAGGTTGGGAAACAATAGAATAGTAGACAGCAAAGGTGTGAAGACCAGGAGGCGACGTCGGACAGGCTAGTAGGTTAACAATGACGACCAGGTGACGCTCCTAGAAAGATTAGATAATGAAGAGACTGTGACGTACTTAGGGTAATTAGGGCACGGACGTTAGTGGTATAAATAGGGGCTGGATTCGGACATTAGTTAGTGAGGGGGCAGTTCGTAGTTAGGAGAAGCTATGAGAGGAGTTAGGACGAGCTAGAGAAGAGAGATAGTTACGAGAGCGACGAGAATAGTTTAGAGATCTTTAATTAGTCAGAGTTGAGGCAGAGCAAATTACTGTGGATTTAAATGTGTATTCGTTTATGGACTTGTTGTATTCTGATGTACATTCATGTAAATAAATAGTTGTACTAACAATGCATCGAGTTGGATTGGTCTTTGAGTGGTGACAAAGGAGTGAGCAAATAAGAGTGAAACAGACAGACATTAAGCTAAATAGACATCTCTACGTTTGAATTAAAAACGCACAACTCATAACATAAACCAAAGGGCCTGAGACGTTTATTGAGCATAATCAAAAGAACCCGTAACAATGGATCACTGACCTTCACTTAAAGAAAGGTATAATCATATTCCAGTTACTATTAGCGATCAATTCCAGTAGACATTTTTTTTGCCTTTAGCCAGTCAATGCAATAAGTTCAGAAAAAATACACAAGTAAATTAAGTAACAAATTCACAATTAATCGTGATGTTAAATTTCTTTACTTTCTGTTTTCAGTTCTAGTAACATTAAACATTAATCTAAACCTAACTTTGAAGGATGAGCATATTAATCATCGTTCAACTCTAGGTAAATAAATATAATTCACAATTAGTATCAATTTAAGTAACTGTCTTAAAAAAGAGAATAATTCTCCAACTGTTCCAACATCAAAAGAGTTTCCACATTCTGAAAGGTATATTTTAATTTTCTTTAAATGTATCAACCAATAAACCAAAAGCATGGGTCTCAGTGACGTAAAAAATGACGCGGACTGTTAAAAAAAAGTAGTGAGAACCGTTGTTATCAATGCATAAATTGGCTGTACTCATGGTGTAGCCACGCAGTGGAGATGGAAATAATTGAAAGCAGGTGCGTCCGTCAGGTAAAATGTATTTAGCTTCCTCAATCAGGGAGGGCAAGAGAGTTACGTGATCCTGACTGGTACTCATGTCTACTGGAAGTTCAAACTCATCACTCTTTGTGTTTTATATACAAGCTGCAGTTTATTAGACTCAGTATTAATAAAACATAGGAACACGGCGACTGAATAAATTGATGTTAAGTGTGTGAATGAAGAAAGCTCAGATAAGCACTGGTGATGGTTCTTGTGTTGGGGATGCCCCAAGTCCACTTAGCCCAAATTGGCTATAGAACGTTAGTTGGATGGGTGGCACACCACCGTATTATTTTGTGGCTCCTAGCAACAGGCAGGTCATCTACCTCCATGGGCCCATGGCGCTTTATAAAGTCAGGTGTGACACCAAATCAATGCAGAAACCAGTGAAATTCAGTATCTGGTTCATGTTGTTTTATGGTATGCTGCCATGTGCTGAATTAGTTTCTTGTGTGTGGGGGGGTATACGTTTTAAGTGTATGAAGAACAAAAATTAAAATTGAAAATGATACAAAATGGCCGCCCACCGACACACCCCAATTTTTTAAACATATTGTCTTATTCACGTCGATTGTGATCAATGAAAGCAAAAAAAAAAAAGTACAATTTATTAAGTAAAAAAAAAAAATTATCCTCTCTATTATTTTCTAAGTTTGCTCGTGTGTGCAGTCACAAAAATAAAATAAAATAAAAACGATTCGTGGCTAATGTAATTGAGGGGCGTCTCGATTAGCAAACCCAGAAACATTGTTACAATGAATGCTTTTAGTTTTCACTTCTGCACAAATGGAACTTGTGTATTGTTTTGTAGTGACAGCCGGAAATATAAGCTGAGTTGGACCAATTGAAAAGATGCAACAGATGTAGTATATAAATGTTAGGTAAAGTGGAATTCTATGTTGCTTCATAATTTCCACCAAGAAATAGATTTCAGTTAATGCAATAAAAGATGTGATGTATTTGTATTTTTAGTAGAGTCACACCAAACAAACGTATGACAAGGTAAAATATGAATTATGGAAAAGAATGCAGAGAGTGGCATTAAAAGATTATTACTTGGGGTGGGGTGGGGGTGGGTGGTGGGGTTCGATGAGACACTAGAAGAACGTCGCTGCTCTAATTAAAAAAAACTGATAATTAATTACACCAGTGATAAATGTTATATCATTTTAACGCAAGACTATGTGAAGTGTGAATTCAAACAACAAATCAGTAATAATTGATACCATCTCAAATTTCTTGAATACTTTAGAGTGGGTTATATTTTCCATTAGTTTAAAATGAAGTTGCTGTTGTTTTAATCAATGTTAAGAAAATTACTTTGTAATGGATTCGTCAAAAAAAAAAGCTATAAAAATGAGAACATATTGAATAGAAAAGGTAAATGTAAAGGTGTAAGAAAGGAAATCTGTGAGTAGATAATTAGAAAGAACATCACAAAGGACATAACGGCAAACTTTTAGAGTAAATGTTTCAGATCCATGAATGAAGGCAGACACGTTTTCAAAACAAGGCTACTGTAACAGGTAAAAAACAAAGTAGGTTGAACTGGTAAGTGATAAAAGGTAAGGAGTACACGAGGTGAGTCACCATATCAACGGCTCCATTCGGTCTGGATGAACCGGTGAAAAGACAACAGTAGTGGCACCTCTGGATTACTCAAGGTGGGGGTGGGGGAGTGAGAGGGAGGGGGGACCAGCATTACTGTTGTGGCTGTGAGATTTAAGAATCGGAAAATAATTTCTCTGTCAATTGTATCTCAGATGCTTGCATTGGATGAGTGTGACGTGTGTGCATGGCTGGACTGAGTCATCCAAGACGTGAGATAAACAGGTCTAACAGAACAGTCCAGGCTATTCAGGTATTGATTCAGATATGTCAAAACTTGAAACTTCCAGTACTGATGGATTTTTAACGTTCAAGAAAGAATGTCCAAAAAAAAAAAATAATAATTTTCCAAGCCGCTTCCCTCGAGTTCAAATTTCCTGCAATGTGAAGTCACTGACATACATCTAACTACTAAAACACGAGGTAAATATTTGTTGCCTTTAACACTTGTTTTTGTACTTCTCATACCCCCACTACCCCCTCATCTTCTATTCCCTCCGGGAGTGACCTCATCATTATTTTCTACTTTAAAAAATACCAGTTCTTATGTAGTTGTTTCACACAATATTTACCTGCATATACATGTACATCAAGTGCAGAGAAAATACACATATACCTATATAACAAAGAGCCTATCTATGGCCGCATAGTTTTTATTTGAATATTGATGAGGTGATATTGAAAGAGTTTAGTCAAATATTTCGTTAAAACAAAGTATAGAAATTATCAATAAAATGAACTTCGGCGTCGAATTTTGGATTTTCCTGTCGTACTTCTTTTTTATTTTTTTTTAAGAAGTCCCTTAAAGGTTGAGATATTTATCTCTTAGATCCTTTAAACCACTAATGGGACAATATTTACAGTGTCCTTATTTCATCCCCAACAAATGGGACAATATTTACAGTGTCCTTATTTCATCCCCACCAAATGTGTGCTGACCATTGAGACATTTAAATGGCTGGACCCGCAGAGACACCCGTAACCCACATCAGCAAGATGATAGCTCTGGAGAACTAAATTGTTCTGGCTGCAGCAAGATGATAGCTCTGGAGAGCTAAATTGTTCTGGCTGCAGCAAGATGATAGCTCTGAGAACTAAATTGTTCTGGCTGCAGCAAGATGATTGCTCTGGAGAACTAAATTGTTCTGGCTGCAGCAAGATGATAGCTCTGGAGAACTAAATTGTTCTGGCTGCAGCAAGATGATAGCTCTGGAGAACTAAATTGTTCTGGCTGCAGCAAGATGATAGCTCTGGAGAACTAAATTGTTCTGGCTGCAGCAAGATGATAGCTCTGGAGAACTAAATTGTTCTGGCTGCAGCAAGATGATAGCTCTGGAGAACTAAATTGTTCTGGCTGCAGCAAGATGATAGCTCTGGAGAACTAAATTGTTCTTTATACGTTCGACAAATAAATAAATATTTAAAAAACTAACTTAGTGAACATTCTCAGTTAATTAGTCAGCTGTGTCAATCTAAATCCCCTCGTCCTTCAGTGTACTTTAATATATTTAGTTGGTGGTGTTGTGTTTTATATAATAAGTTGATTATTTTATTTGGATTCTTAAAGAAGTATTCCATGTGAACATAAGATAAAAATCCTGAAAGGAACAAGAGAGAAATAAAGTACAATTAATGTTATAACTAACATTCTCAATGATTGATATTTTAAAATAATAAAACACACAAAGGGGAGAGAAATAAACATGAACATAATGAGACTAGTGAGTAAACCGGTCTAATCAATGACTGGTACAATGAAGATGACACACTTCCGTGAGATGCATCAGTGGCTTCTCGGCCAAAGAACTAGAGCACTAATCAAGTATCAAACGTTGAACTACTGGCGAAGGAGCCGATAGATAATACAGGTAGCCAAAGCAGATAAGTCAGACAAGAAACTGCAGAGATCGACGCCATCTACACAATTATATTTTAGGTGCCGGCGTTCAGCGTTTATTTGTGCACAGCAGATTGGCCGATGGATTACGTGCTCAACCCGCACTTCGTTTGAAGTAATCGTTGCAGGAAATCTCGGAACCCTGCAGTGAATGAGTTCTCAAATTGTGATACAATACACTAACTGATGGTTACCTGGTCCGGTAAATGCATATTGAATAATAAACTAATAAGAAAACAGCGACATAGATTTAGGATCTTAAATTAGAGGTTAGAAATAATACTATTAGACATAATAATGACGATAAATGATAAGTGATAAACTAGAAAGTATGTTTGTTTTTATTTTTTTTAAAGTTTAGCTTTTAAGTTGTTTTTTTTCGGTGAGGGGGATATCTTGTTAAATCTTATTAAAATTGAGCTTATTAGATAAAACATCAACATGATTCTAAACATCCCTTGGTGATTTGTTACATATGTACCGAAAAATACATTTTGAACTCAGTGTGGATGGTATTTAGTGACACAAAAAGACTGCCGGATGCCAGAGTAAAATTCAGAATCCATGAGTAATACTAAACAGAAACAATTCAACAACAAAAACACATAAAATCTACTGACGACTATACATGTATATATATGTATATATATATATATATATATATATATATATATATATATATATATATATATATTGTGGCTTCGTTATAAAATAAAAAACCGAGGGTTGAGGGAGAGAAATGCCTTTCATACTTCACTGAAAATAAAACAAAAAAAGGTTTATCTTCAGGTTACATTTAATTATTTGACATTTTATAAAAGAAAAAATTGTTATACAGCAGACATATAATTGGGCCAGAGTTGATTTGCTTCGAGCTACAAACTTCTGGTTGGAAAGGGGGGAGGGTAAGTAATTCCTTCTGGAACTTATCAAAATTAAACATTAACTAAATCAAAGTCATGTTACGTGAATCGTTCAAAGCTTTCAAACTAAAAAGAGATTTAACGTTTAATGGATACATTCCATAATACTTCAAACTATTACAGGGGGAAATGGGGGGGGGGGGCATTAAAGGATGTTACAAGTGTAGAACAGTATCTTACGATCAAGAGAATGTAACAAAGTCACGGGACAAAGGGTAAAGAAAACCGCAAGAATCAAGAACTCATTAAAGATCAATATAATGAAAACTGCACATAGAATCATGGGATATGTAACAAGAGACATTTGTGACATAGTGTAGCGCTAAAACGACTCAAACCTCACACTAGTGAAAATTCTAGTGAAATACATGAGTCATTAATTTTCGGCACGGTATCCTAAGGAACATCCCATCAGTTTATGGCTGATCAGGTGCAGTCTACTCAAACGTGCCCCACAGTTCAAGTGCTGCACACAAATTTACTGTATCACACACCAGAAGATTGTCCGAGACTGGCGTGCGTATACGATATCTAAATATATATAGTCAGTGATTTTTTTTATTAACTGTTATGTATGTATGGTTTTTTTTCCCATCTCAAGCTTAAAAGTGATACATAGGCCTACACATGTTTAAATAAATAGGTCGGTTAAAGATGTAACAAACATGTATATAAAAGGCAGTATAAGCAAAAACATCTTAAGCAATAAATGTAACAAAAAAGCCATTAAGTTCCCATGACATGAGAATCGTATATGTATTTTGTTTATATCAATCACATTTACAGAATAATCTACACTCTACAGGACTGAAAATTGAGCTAAGTTTTTTTAAACGAATGCCAAGATATTTGAGCCAGCAATCAGGATTAACAAATTCAACACAATGAACAAACACGTCAGGGCAGAAACTGTTTAAGGTAATGAAAACTGTCCGATGTATTGAATCTAATTGCAATGCAGTAGAGAAACGAATCAGATTGTTGGGGAAGTACAAATCGAGACAGTAAATCCAAGAGTAGGGCGTGTAACATTAATCAAGATATGTTTAGTTATTGCTTTCAATGTGTTCGAATAGCATTGTCATGTGCAGCAAATTATAACATGAACTGGGTGGACTCTACTAAAGTAACACACTAGGATGGAGAGTAATCACCCTTGGTTTATTGTTTTTAACAGAAGCACGTTCTTACAAAGAGTGGGAATAATGCAAACAAAAAGAAACAAATACAAAGAAAAGACAATCTCTTCAAATGTAAGTTTTGTTTCATGTACCGGAGACTGGAGTAGGGAAAACAGATCAACTCTTTGACTTATTTTGTTCTTTTAAATTGGCGTCAACAATAATAAAAAAAAATATTAAAAATAAATAAAAATATAATACAAGAAGGACATTTAAGGGAAAAAAAATGTTGACAAAGAAGAAACTTTTAAATCAAAATAATGAGTTTCCTTTAAATATGATCTTGAACAAACAATGGCATAAAGCTGTAGAGTTTCTTTCAGTTTTATTTATATTTTGGAAAAATGGCCAAGTGAGAAATAATCGTGTATAGATGTGTCTAGGTGCAGACAGTCTGGAGGATGTGTCATGTGATGCCAACTGTCATTCACTAATAGTGTGGCTCATGACAAGAAACCCATCATCATTTATCATCACTACCATTTATTTATTTATTTTATATTTTAAATAGAAAAAAATGAATATTAAGAAGACAAGTACACGAATGTGGCAGTTGACTATTGATAGCATTAGCAAATAGTTTTGTTTTCGTTGACGAAACTAAAACCTTCGTTGACGAAAATGTTGACTTTTCGTCAACGAGAACTAAAACTAAAATTAGCAGCAAGACTAAAACTAGACGAAAACTGAAATTATTACAGAAAAAAACGAAATAAAAACTGAAACTAAAATATGACCTGGGACTAAAACAACACTATTAGCAAACATCAACGGAAATATTAACAAATACTCAAATACCAAATACTTAACATACATAGAGGACTTAATGGTGAATTCAGGGGAATGAATTTATACAGAAAAAAGGGTATTGTAAAAAAAACAAGCAATTAAGCCTGTTCCATTCTGGACACAGGACGTGTTAGCGCATTTTCGTATTATGTATCAGTACGTATGCTATCTTTCAGTAAATATTTGTAAATTTTGGAAATGTTTATAAATTCAATTGTGTAATGCATATAGACGTTTCTTTATATTTGAAAAAAAATTATTGTCTCTTAAATCTAACTACAAGTGGTTTGTGGTTACTGAAATAGGACTCATAATTGAAAACATTCGAAATTATAGTCATTTAATCGTCCGAAAACTCCGTCAATTGTTGCATAGCTCTGATAATTTCAATTAAACTCAGAACACAAGCTTACTATTTAGTTTGATGAGTTTCTTAATAAATCTTGGTGAAACTACGTGCTGCAGTATTTCGCACCAAATGAACGGGTTATTGAACGTATAAGGTGTATATATAATATATAAGCCCATTAGGAGCCCTGAAGCCCGGCCCTCAGGGGTCCTATCGAGAAATGAACTTTTGATGTACACATGGCAGGCCAAGACCTACAAAATGATATATACATCATGGGTCTAGGACTTATGGTTGTTGAGATCTAGGGTGATGACGGACGGACGGGCGGACGGACGGACAGACAAAACGGGGACAATAGAGCATTTTTTTTTCGAAAATGCTCTAAAAACTACTCTTGTAAAAAAAAAGAATGTTAACATATGATAATGTTGGTTGATCCAGAGTTATTTTTTACTTTTGAAACTCTTCTAGTCTGTTCCTAGAACAGTTTATCAAGATTATTATTGTGTACAAAAATTAGAAAAAATTCCGACAAGTGATGAGAGAAGTAATTCGAATAAGTGTCATTTGTTTACTAAGCCCCATTTTCCTTTAATGATATATATGTACTAGTGCTTACAAAAATTAATTACACACACACACACACAACTAAACCGCATTATCAGACACACACACACACACGACAGAAAACGTAATCAGCGAGTTTTGAAACTTAACAGAAAAAAAAAAATAAATCAGGTGTTAAAGAAATTCCATTTCAAAAGCTGGCGTTAAAAAAACATTTTGGAAAGCGTGTATAAAAAGATGATGAAACGAAAATACGTCTTGTTTTAAAAAAAAAATGGATGCAACAATAACGTGTGAAAGAAACAGAACACTGTGACCTTGCTCCTTATGAAACGCATTTTCATCAACTCGTCAAAACGTGGATGAAACGTTGCCAAAAATGATGACAGGGAGAACCATTACAAATAATTGTTACAGTAATATGCAACACAATATTATGTTTTATCTTACGCTAGTTATTGCAGGAAACAATAAACAATACACAAATTATGTAACCACAATTGCCTTCAAACAATAACACATGCACACGAAGAGCAATACGCCCTCGAATATGTGCACGTCAGCGCGAGCGATGAATTCGATGAGCGCGCGCTAGCACATAACAAGAAAGGCTGCTATTTTATTTAGTAGGCGTATACATTGTTGTATGTTGCCCACGGCCAATATGTTCGGAAAGTAAGAGGGAACATTAATACAAAGTCGTTATTACACGTAGGCAAACAAGCCCAGGCTACTGCTAGTAAACAACGGCGGTCAATCTAGGCAT
>JAGDYQ010000128.1:2701138-2713056 GCA_021962125.1 Bulinus truncatus | reverse complement strand
TTGTACATAATATTAATCTTAATAAACTGTTCTAGGAACAGACTAGAAGAGTTTCAAAAGTGGAAATAACTCTGGATCAACCAACATTATCATATGTTAACATTCTTTTTTTTTTTACAAGAGTAGTTTTTTCTTGACAATGCCCTTTTTTCTGTATAAATTCATTCCCGTGAATTCGCCATTAAAATCCTCTATGTATGTTAAGTATTTGGTATTTGAGTATTGGTTAATATTTTCGTTGATGTTTGCAAATGCTATCAATAGTCAATTTCACATTCGTAACTTGGCTTCTTAATATTCATTTTTCTATTTACAATATAAAATAAATAAATAAATGTTAGTGATGATAAATGGTGATGGGTTTCTTGTCATGAGCCACACTATTTGTGAATGACAGTTGGCATCACATGACACATCTTCCAGACTGGTTGATTGCTGCCTGCCTGCATGTCACTCAAGTCTGCACCTAGACACATCTATACACGATTATTTCTCACTTGGCCATTTTTCCAAAATATAAATAAAACTGAAAGAAACTCTACAGCTTTATGCCATTGTTTGTTCAAGATCATATTTAAAGGAAACTCATTATTTTGATTTAAAAGTTTCTTCTTTGTCAACATTTTTTTCCCTTAAATGTCCTTCTTGTATTATATTCTTATTTATTTTTCATATTTTTTTTTATATTGTTGAAGCCAATTTAAAGAACAAAATAAGTCAAAGAGTTGATCTGTTTTCCTTACTCCGGTACATGAAACAAAACTTACATTTGAAGAGATTGTCTTTCTTTGTAAATGTTTCTTTTTGTTTGCATTATTCCCACTCTTTGTAAGAACGTGTTTCTATTAAAAAAAATAAACCAAGGGTGATTACTCTCCATCCTAGTGTGTTACTTTAGTTGAGTCCACCCAGTTGATGTTATAATTTGCTGCACATGACAATGCTATTCGAACACATTCAAAGCAATAACTAAACATATCTTGATTAATGTTACACGCCCCACTCTTGGATTTATTGTCTCGATTTGTACTCCCCCAACGATCTGATTCGTTTCTCTACTGCATTGCAATTAGATTCAATACATCGGACAGTTTTCACTACCTAAAACAGTTTCTGCCCTGACGTGTTTGTTCATTGTGTTGAATTTGTTAATCCTGATTGCTGGCTCAAATATCTAACATTCGTTTAAAACATTTAGCTCAATTTTCAATTTTCCTGTAGAGTGTAGATTATTCTGTAAATGTAATTGATATAAACAAAATACATATACGATTCTCATGTCATGGGAACTTAATGGCTTTTTTTTGTTACATTTATTGCTTAAGATGTTTTTGCTTATACTGCCTTTTATATACATGTTTTGCTACATCTTTAACCGACCTATTTATTTAAACATGTGTTGGCCTATGTATTACTTTTAAGCTTGAGATGGGAAAAAAAAACATACATACATAACAGTTAATAAAAAAAAATCACTGACTATATATATTTAGATATCGTATACGCACGCCAGTCTCGGACAATCTTCTGGTGTGTGATACAGTAAATTTGTGTGCAACACTTGAACTGTGGGGCACGTTTGAGTAGACTGCACCTGATCAGCCATAAATTGATGGGATGTTCCTTAGGATACCGTGCCGAGAATTAATGACTCATGTATTTCACTAGAATTTTCACTAGTCTGAGGTTTGAGTCGTTTTAGCGCTACACTATGTCACATATGTCTCTTGTTACATATCCCATGATTCTATGTGCAGTTTTCATTATATTGATCTTTAATGAGTTCTTGATTCTTGCGGTTTTCTTTACCCTTTGTCCCGTGAATTTGTTACATTCTCTTGATCGTAAGATACTGTTCTACACTTGTAACATCCTTTAATGCCCCCCCCCCATTTCCCCCTGTAATAGTTTGAAGTGTTATGGAATGTATCCATTAAACGTTTAATCTCTTATTAGTTTGAAAGCTTTGAACGATTCACGTAACATGACTTTGATTTGGTTAATGTTTAATTTTGATACGTTCCAGAAGGAATTACTTACCCTCCCCCCTTTCCAACCAGAAGTTTGTAGCTCGAAGCAAATCAACTCTGGCCCAATTATATGTCTGCTGTATAACAATTTTTTTTTATAAAATGTCAAATAATTGAATGTAACCTGAAGATAAACCGTGCTTTGTTTTATTTTCAGTGAAGTATGAAAGGCATTTCTCTCCCTCAACCCTCGGTTTTTTATTTTATAACGAAGCCACAATAAATATATATATATACATGTATTATCGTCAGTAGATTTTATGTGTTTGTTGTTGAATTGTTTCTGTTTAGTATTACTCATGGGTTCTAAATTTTACTCTGGCATCAGTCTTTTTGTGTCAGTAAATACTAGGGAGCGACCGATAATCGGATCGGTATCGATATCGGACCGATATTGGCACTATCGGTTAATATCGGATCGGCCGATTGTTGTAGGGAGCGACCGATAGTCGAACCGATATTGGCACTATGGGTTAACTGTCGGACCGGCCGTTTTTTGGCTGCCGATACATTGTTTTTTTTTCACAACAGAGTTGCATAAAAAAAATCAGTAAATAACCCAATTCTATAACCAGATCAGACAAGATTTAAAAAAAAAGGAAAAAAAAAAACCCGTACACAGAAATTGTCACGTCTACATCAGAGATATGACCTATGAAACAATAGGATTGGCATTTCTTAATTCTAATGTATGACCTTGAATTTTGATACAATTAGTGAACATCTCTGTGAATTTTTTGTTGGGATGGGAAGTTGGGGGGGGGGGGGAACAAGACTTACGTGTGGGCGAAGTGTCACGAAATATGACAGGGAAGGGGTAAGCATGGGTTGACATACGTCATTAGCTGTAGCACGAGAAAGACACGTGTTTGGCATTGTTGTTGATTAAAAAAAAAAATTTCGGTATCTGAAGGGGGGGAAACAAGACACACGTGGGCGAAGTGTTACAAAATATGTGAACATGGGTTGAAATACGTCATACACCACGAGAATAACACGTGTTTGGCATTGTTGTTGTTTAAGGGGCTGTCCATTAATTACGTCAACAAAATAGGGGGAGGGGGGTCAGAAAATTTTATGACAATTGTTGACGGGGGAGGTCAAGAAAAGTTGACGTCAACAATGTTACTTTTTTAAATTTAATATAATTACTTAATAAATAGGAAAATTAAGCAGCGTTTGTAGTTCTGTGTTACTCACTCGCTTAACATTCAGTATTTTAATTAAACTAACTATATTCCTACTAATTTTGCCACATAAACATTTTGGAAGCCACCTTTTTAGAGGGGGGGGGGTAATCAAATGTTGACGTAATTTTATAGGGGGGTCTCTGGAAGTTTGACAAGTTGTTGACAAGGGGGAGGGGGGAGGTAAAAATCGCCAAAAATTTGTTGACATAAATAATGGACAGCCCCTAAAAAGAAAATATCGGTATCGGTAAAAATGCTGAGGGAAAATATCGGTATCGGACTATCGGTAAAAAGGCATATCGGTCGCTCCCTAGTAAATACCATCCACACTGAGTTCACAATGTACTTTTCGGCAGATATGTAACAAATCACCAAGGGATGTTTAGAATCATGTTGATGTTTTATCTAATAAGCGCAATTTTAATAAGATCTAACAAGAAATCCCCCCTCACCGAAAAAAAAACAACAACTTAAAAGCTAAACTTAAAAAAATAAAAACAAACATACTTTCTAGTTTATCATTTATCGTCATCATTATGTCAAATAGTATTATTTCTAACCTCTAATTTAAGATCCTGAATCTATGTCGCTGTTTTCTTATTAGTTTATTATTCAATATGCATTTACCGGACCAGGTAACCATCAGTTAGTGTATTGTATCACAATTTGAGAACTCATTCACTGCAGGGTTCCGAGATTTCCTGCAACGATTACTTCAAACGAAGTGCGGGTTGAGCACGTAATCCATCGGCCAATCTGCTGTGCACAAATAAACGCTGAACGCCGGCACCTAAAATATAATTGTGTAGATGGCGTCGATCTCTGCAGTTTCCTGTCTGACTTATCTGCTTTGGCTACCTGTATTATCTATCGGCTCCTTCGCCAGTAGTTCAACGTTTGATACTTGATTAGTGCTCTAGTTCTTGGCCGAGAAGCCAGTGATGCATCTCACGAAGTGTGTCATCTTTATTGTACCAGTCATTGATTAGACCGGTTTACCCACTAGTCTCATTATGTTCATGTTTATTTCTCTCCCTTTGTGTGTTTTATTATTTTAAAATATCAATCATTGAGAATGTTAGTTATAACATTAATTGTACTTTATTTCTCTCTTGTTCCTTTCAGGATTTTTATCTTATGTTCACATGGAATACTTCTTTAAGAATCCAAATAAAATAATCAACTTATTATATAAAACACAACACCACCAACTAAATATATTAAAGTACAGAGAAGGACGAGGGGATTCAGATTGACACAGCTGACTAATTAACTGAGAATATTCACTAAGTTAGTTTTTTAAATACTTATTTATTGGTTTGACGAACGTATAAAGAACAATTTTGTTCTCCAGAGCTATCATCTTGCTGCAGCCAGAACAATTTAGTTCTCCAGAGCTATCATCTTGCTGCAGCCAGATCAATTTAGTTCTCCAGAGCTATCATCTTGCTGAAGCCAGAACAATTTAGTTCTCCAGAGCTATCATCTTGCTGCAGCCAGAACAATTTAGTATTCCAGAGCTATCATCTTGCTGCAGCCAGAACTGCATGATGTGGGTTACGGGTGTCTCTGCGGGTCCAGCCATTTAAATGTCTCAATGGTCAGCACACATTTGGTGGGGATGAAATAAGGACACTGTAAATATTGTCCCATTAGTGGTTTAAAGGATCTAAGAGATAAATATCTCAACCTTTAAGGGACTTCTTAAAAAAAAAATAAAAAAGATGTACGACAGGAAAATCCAAAATTCGACGCCGAAGTTCATTTTATTGATAATTTCTATACTTTGTTTTAACGAAATATTTGACTAAACTCTTTCAATATCACCTCATCAATATTCAAATAAAAACTGTGCGGCCATAGATAGGCTCTTTGTTATATAGGTATATGTGTATTTTCTCTGCACTTGATGTACATGTATATGCAGGTAAATATTGTGTGAAACAACTACATAAGAACTGGTATTTTTTAAAGTAGAAAATAATGATGAGGTCACTCCCGGAGGGAATAGAAGATGAGGGGGTTGTGGGTTGTGGGGGTATGAGAAGTACAAAAAAGAAAAAACAAGTGTAAAAGGCAACAAATATTTACCTCGTGTTTTAGTAGTTAGATGAATGTCAGTGACTTCACATTGCAGGAAATTTGAACTCGAGGGAAGCGGCTTGGAAAATTATTATTATTTTTTTTTTGGACATTCTTTCTTGAACGTTAAAAATCCATCAGTACTGGAAGTTTCAAGTTTTGACATATCTGAATCAATACCTGAATAGCCTGGACTGTTCTGTCTGTTCGACCTGTTTATCTCACGTCTTGGATGACTCAGTCCAGCCATGCACACACGTTACACTCATCCAATGCAAGCATCTGAGATACAATTGACAGAGAAATTATTTTCCGATTCTTAAATCTCACAGCTACAACAGTAATGCTGGTTCCCCCCCCTCTCCCCCCTCCCCCCACCTTGAGTAATCCAGAGGTGCCACTACTGTTGTCTTTTCACCGGTTCATCCAGACCGAATGGAGCCGTTGATATGGTGACTCACCTCGTGTACTCCTTACCTTTTATCACTTACCAGTTCTACCTACTTTGTTTTTTACGTGTTACAGTGGCCTTGTTTTGAAAACGTGTCTCCCTTCATTCATGGATCTGAAACATTTACTCTAAAAGTTTGCCGTTATGTCCTTTGTTAAGTTCTTTTTATCCAATTATCTACTCACAGATTTCCTTTCTTACACCTTTACATTTACCTTTTTCTATTCAATAGAATGTTCTCATTTATAGCTTTTTTTGACGAATCCATTACAAAGTAATTTTCTTAACATTGATTAAAACAACAGCAACTTCATTTTAAACTAACGGAAAATATAACCCACTCTAAAGTATTCAAGAAATGTGAGATGTTATCAATTATTACTGATTTGTTGTTTGAATTCACACTTCACATGGTCTTGCGTTAAAATGATTTAACATTTATCACTGGTGTAGTTATCAGTTTTTTTATTAGAGTAGCGACGTTCTTCTAGTGTCTCATCGAACCCCCACCCCTACCCCAAGTAATAATCTTTTAATGCCACTCTCTGCATTATTTTCCATAATTCATATTTTACCTTATCATACGTTTGTTTGGTGTAACTCTACTAAAAAAACAAATACATCACATCTTTTATTGCATTAACTGAAATCTTTCTTGGTGGAAATTATGAAGCAACATAGAATTCCACATTACCTAACATTTATATACTACATCTGTTGCATCTTTTCAATTGGTCCAACTCAGCTTATATTTCCGGCTGTCACTACAAAACAATACACAAGTCCCATTTATGCAAAGTGAAAACTAAAAGCATTCATTGTAACAATGTTTCTGGGTTTGCTAGTCGAGACGCCCTTCAATTACATTAGCCACGAATCGTTTTTATTTTATTATTTTATTTTTGTGACTGCACACACAAGCACTTTACATATAATTAGAAAATAATAGAGGACGATAATTTTTTTTTACTTAATAAATTGTACTTTTTAGAGCATTTTCTAAAAAAAAAATGCTCTATTGTCCCCGTTTTGTCTGTCTGTCTGTCATCACCCTAGATCTCAACAACCATAAGTCCTAGACCCGTGATGTATATATCATTTTGTAGGTCTTGGCCTGCCAAGAAATGACTTTTTTTTCATTTCGCTATAGGACCTCTGAGGGCCGGGCTTCAGGGGCTCCTAAAGGGCTTATATATTATATATATGGCCCCATTCTACACCTTGTACCTTCAATAACCCATTCATTTGGTGCGAAAATACTGCAGCACGTAGTTTCACCAAGATTTATTAAGAAACGCATCAAATGAAATAGTAAGCTTGTGTTCTGAGTTTAATTGAAGTATCAGAGCTATGCAACTATTGACGGAGTTTTTCGGACGATTAAATGACTACAATTTCGAATGTTTTCAATTATGAGTCCTATTTCAGTAACCACAAACCACTTGTAGTTAGATTTAAGAGAAAATAATTTTTTTTCAAATATAAAGAAACGTCTTTATAATATTTTTTTAAAAGATATATGCGTTACACATTGAATTTATAAACATTTCCAAAATTTACAAATATTTACTGAAAGCTAACAAACGTACTGATACATAACAAGAAAATGCGCTAACACGTCCTGTGTCCAGAATGGAACAGGCTTAATTGCTTGTTTTTTTTTGCTTTCATTGATCTTAATCGACGTGAATAAGACAATATGTTTAAAAAATTGGGGTGTGTCGGTGGGCGGCCATTTTGAGTCATTTTCAATTTTAATTTTTATTCTTCATACACTTAAAACGTATACCCCCCACACACAAGAAACTAATTCTGCACATGGCAACGGATACCATAAAACAACATGAAACAAGGTACTGAATTTCACTGGTTTCTGCATTGATTTGGTGTCACACCTGACTTAATAAAGCGCATGGGCCCATGGAGGGTAGATGACCTGCCTGTTGATAGGAGCCACAAAATAATACGGTGGTGTGCCATCCCATCCAACTAACGTTCTATAGCCAATTTGGGCTAAGTGGACTTGGGGCATCTCCAACACAAGAACCATCACCAGTGCTTATCTGAGCTTTCTTCATTCACACACTTAACATCAATCCCATTTAGTCGCCGTGTTCCTATGTTTTATTAATACTGTGTGTAATAAACTGCAGCTTGTATATAAAACACAAGAGTGATGAATTTGAACTTCCAGTAGACATGAATAGTACCAGTCAGGATCACGAAACTCTCTTGCCCTCCCTGATTGAGGTGCTAAATACATTTTACCTGACGGACGCACCTGCTTTCAATTATTTCCATCTCCACTGCGTGGCTACACCATGAGTACAGCCAATTTATGCATTGATAACAACGGTTCTCACAACTTTTTTTTAACAGTCCGCGTCATTTTTTACGTCACTGAGACCCATGCTTTTGGTTTATTGGTTGAAACATTTAAAGAAAATTAAAATGTACTTTCCAGAATGTGGAAACTCTTTTAATGTTGGAACAGTTGGAGAATTATTCTCTTTTTTATGACAGTTACTTAAATTGATAATAATTGTGAATTATATTTATTTACCTAGAGTTTAACGATGATTAATATACTTATCCTTGAAAGTTAGGTTTAGATTAATGTTTAATGTTACTAGAACTGAAAACAGAAAGTAAAGAAATTTAACATCACGATTAATTGTAAATTTGTTACTTAATTTATTTATGTATTTTTTCTGAACTTATTGCATTGACTGGCTAAAGGCAAAAAAAAATGTATACTGGAATTAATCGCTAATAGTAACTGGAATATGATTATATCTTTTTTTTTTTAAGTGAAGGTCAGTGATCCATTAAGGTTCATAAACCTTTAATTTTGTGACCCACCATAGAAAGCTAGTTTTCGAGAGATTCCACTAAACTGCAAGGAAAAATGCGATAAAAGAGAATAAATGCGTCGTTAAACACGAACACACACATTTTTAGCCAATTTTTCTTTTAGATTTTAGAATCTTGAACCTAGAATAGAACCCGATGGCTTAGCGGTCTAATTTTGTAGTTGTCGTGGTGGCCGGACAGTTCGACCCCGCCATTTCGACCCTGGACTATTCGACCCCGTCAACTGATAAAAATAATATTTCAATTATTATTTCATTGTTTAAATATTTGTATTAACTTTGTTCAACATGTGTATAATTGTTTAAGATATTTATATTTATTAATTTTGTTTAAAAAGGCATGTGTTTCTTAATTTTTTTAAAGTATGTGTTTTAATTGTTTAGAATATGTGTTTCCGTAAGGTTTGAGATTCTGATGCTCTAAGCACGTCCAAAAGATTTTAAAGGCCGAAAATATATCTTACATACACCGGGGCGTATTTATGGGGGGGGGGGAAGCCCGGGGCATTTGCTACATTTTGAAAAAATGTCATATAAGAGGGGGGCATTTGCTTCCCCCCCCAAATTAAAAAAAAAAAAAAATGTCATAAAGTTGTTATTTGCTCCCCCCCCCCCCGGAAAATTTTTGCCCCCCCCCCTGCAAAAATTCATAGCGACGCCCATGCTTACATACACTTCTCATGCTTGCACGTGAGTTTTATTGACCAGTGGTTTGAGTCTACTCTAGTCACTGGCACAAATGACATGTGACTAAAATCTTTGACAATTAAACACATGTTGCACAAAGTTACTAAACATATTTAAAACAAAGAAATAATAATTCAAATATTATTTTTATCAGTTGACGGTGTCGAACTGTGCCAAAGTGGAAATCTTCATTTAGAACATATATTGTGTTACATTTCCGCTGTGTTCAATAGCATGCAGGCAGTTGTTTTAGTCCCAGGTCATATTTTAGATTCAGTTTTTATTTGGCTTTGTAATAATTTTAGTTTTTGGTCTAGTTATAGTCTTGCTTCTAATTTTAGTTTTAGTTTTAGTCCTTGTTGACGAAAAGTCAACATTTTCGTTAACGAAGGTTTTAGTTTTAGTTTTCGTGAACGTTAATAATATTATATTTTAGTTTCAGTTTTTACTTCGTTTTTTCTGTAATAATTTCAGTTTTCGTCTAGTTTTAGCTTGCTGCTAATTTTAGTTTTAGTTTTGGGTTCTCGTTGACGAAAAGTCAACATTTTCGTCAACGAATACTTTAGTTTTAGTTTTCGTCAACGAAAACAACACTAAATAGCAGCATTTATTGTTTGAGTCTTGTAGACTGTAGAGTCTAGATTACACATTTGGATTATATCATTTTTGTAAAATATCAATTTAAAACACACACACACACATTTATTTATTTATCGACATTCCCATTCACATGTAAGTACTATTTTTTGTATTATTTATCTTCCAATCAGGTGTATTTGTTGTTATGATCAGTTTAAAGATTAAAGTTTGATGTTATCTTAGAACGGATTCAGCTCTCCAGTTAATTGAAAGGAGAAAAAACTCCCAGGAATTGGAAGAGTTTAAACTATAAGGTGTTCAGGGACGAGTAACTTGATAGTGAAAAGACTATTTCCTACACTCTAATCCCCATATCCATTGGTCAGAGCTACATTTTTTATAAACTGTCTTGACTGTACACTGTTCTGTATTTACTTCTGGTAGTTTTCTTTTAAAACTTGCTATTGTCTGTCTGTCATTCGTTTCTACCAGCTGCACAGTATAGGATTGTTTGATGTTTCATGCTGAGTCTATCATCTGTCTATATAGTTGCTCCCAGTGCATGCTATTCAGCACAGATCTGCTCACAGATAGTAAACACACCCTCATCACTGTATGCTGAACGTTGGCTTCATTGAACCGCCTAAGAAAACATGTCTGTGCAGTATTCCCTTCCCCCCCCTCCTCCCATCCTTTCCTTCTCCAATTCACCTTGCCTGCTGATATTATGAAATAAAAGTGACCTGCTCTAGGTATGACCTTTCCTCAAGACCCAGCCCCACAGTTTCTTTATATATACCTGTGTAAGTCGTCGGTGAGCACTGTTTGTTCAGACTCTACAGAGAATAAAAGAAGAAATGACTAGACAAGTAGATTTGTCCATCTTTACTTTTTCCCCAATCCATTTGTATAGAAACCCTTAATGAACATTTCATTTGTGGGTTAAACCTTGATGAACATTTCATTTGTGGGTTAAACATTGATGAACATTTCATTTGTGGGTTAAACATTGATGAACATTTCTTTTATGGGGAAAGAAAAAGATAATAATAGTCTATATTTTTTTGCTGGCATTTCTATCACCCACATTCTTTTGTTTTAAAAATGTTGACTAAAAAATAAATAAATTAGATTTTATATGCCATCATATTTATCCGTGGTTTATTTTGAAAAAGTGCAATCATCAGAAAGGGAATTAGTATTATTAGTCTATATCTAAAGACATAAGTTAATTCTTCTGCTTCCTGGATCATACATGCGATAATGACATTAACGTTCAAATATTTTACTTGACTACTTTCTCTGGATTTCCCAGATTTTTCTAAAATATCAAAACATTGAAGAGAAACACAGGACAAAAGAGAGAAAATAAGGGAGGCTGGGTGAGTATATTGTGAGTAATCTCATAAAAGACAGAATGGAAAAAGTGGAGAAACCTTTGAGAGTTTAATGTTTCTAATTTGTACGTAGGGCGTAAACCGTGAACACATTTTCCCAAAAAACTGGAAATCAAACATTAGGTAGGTTGTATTTCCACTAATAAAACTATTTGCGGTCTACCTGCTGACTCCTTGAAGGTCCCTGGGTAGTCTCTGTGCATCAGTCTCCTGTTGATGGTAGTTTGATGAAGAGAATGGGTAAACTTCATCGCTAGGTTGTCATACGCTCAGTGATTTACTTCCAACGTCTGTAGTCACTCCCCACATATCTGCACAATGTCACTAAGACTGACCACAGTTATTAAACAATGCTTGCTGTACTCTATAACATTCTGCCAGTCTTACAGTATTGTCATTTTTTCACACTGCTCTTTATGTTTTACCTACTCGGCTTAGGTGTCTTGTATGCGTTCCTAATGAATTTCCTGTTTATATTTAGTGGGTAAATGTGGAGTTGTTCTGTCGCTCTCCCAACTCCACCCCTCTTTACCTTGTTACATTTTTAAAATACTACTAGTCATTCCCTCTCTCTCCATCCCTGCCTACCCCCCCTTTTATCTCTCTCTCCTCCCTCCCTCCCCTCTCTC
>JAGDYQ010000128.1:2689679-2700638 GCA_021962125.1 Bulinus truncatus | reverse complement strand
AAGTGATGCTAGATTTATTTACGAAGAAAAGAACAAACAGTGTTTAGAACACATAAATAGGTTTACTTTAACAAACATTAGATCATAGCTAAAAACACATTTGACGGTTCAAATATGTTTAACTCAATTTGTGAAAGGGAGAAAACTGAATTAACAATGACAAATTCGGTCCAAGTCGTGTTGGTTTCCCTTGGACTGTTGCAGAATTTCACAAAGTGAACATACACTTCAAATTTGAAGATTAAAAGACACATCCGTGTAAAAAAAAAATCATAATAAAATAAAAAATAATAGACTTTTATTAAAATGTTCTAATAAGTAAAAATATATTTCATTAGGATTAGATCATACAAATATTTCAAGAAACTATTGACTACAAAAAGCGTGAGCGCCATTATAGATTGAATCATTTTATTTATTTCTGGTGCTCACGCGTGGTTACAATATACTGAACTAATTATGTCTTTACATTAGTTGAACAGGGGAAACGATAGTTTATATAATTTCTATAAATATTTGTATCATATTATGATCTGTTGTTTTGATTCACTTTTTAGTACATTTAATTGAAGCTGGTTTAAAAAGAGTTTTTTTCTTGCTGTTTTTTCATAATTTATTATCTCTTTTCAAATGCTGGCTGGACAAAAACAAAAGTAGAATTAGGGATAAAAGAATGATTGATAATATGACCACCACAAGTTTTAGGTCTGTTTATGTCTTATGTTGATATCATTGCTATAAGTCTAGGTACATTCTACAAACTGTGTTACTGATTAATGCTTTAAAAAACAAGTTTCTGCATGAGCAAATCTGGGTCAAACATATACAACCAGCCAGTGGTTTCATCAATTCACAAACGTTTTTGGCTGGTAAAAAGTGAAAACACACTTAACTAGGCTTTCTCTACCGGGCTAGCGGGATCCCGGCCGAATTTTAGCTTATTAAGCACTTCCCGGGAAATTTCTCTTATCCTGGGAAGGGCTATTTAAATTCAAAATTTAACTCATTTGTTGACGAAATATAAATTATTTGTATTAATTTCACAGTAGTTAAATTTCTTGCTCAAACGTTATTATCCGCGACCAGGACTTTTATTTATTGTTGATTATGTATCTATATTTAGCAATGGAAAATAACAACACTTAACACCTTGTTCATTCGCGGACGGGATTTTCGCTTTGCAGTCGTTTACGCTATATTATTTCTAAATGATAAGTTCACTAATAGAATACAAAAAGTGCTATAAAAACAATAGATGGGCGGACTAGTTAAAAAATCAAATCGTCAGGTTTATACTTGAATATAAGATTGATATCATGTGAATGGGGTCTGCATTTAGGAAATGGGGACATACTTTAAACATACTGAGCAAGTTAGGGTACGTTTTGTTTTTAATTTGCTGTTGTTATTTTTTATTGATATTATTCAAATGTAAAACTAACAGATAACATCATTAGTAAGTACTAGTACAGACATGGGCAAACTATGGTCTTAGGTCCAAGTATGGCCAGTCAGTTAAATGTAAAATGTAAGAGCCCAATGGCCCGCTTTTGATAACGTTTGCCTACCCCAAGTACTGGTACTTGCATTACTGTATTAAAATAAGTAACAAGCTTATTGTTCCATACAAAAGGAAAACCACCGAAGCACTTTATTTGAGATGTCCATTAGTATTAGTACAGCAGTTAGTTTCAGACTCTCCTTGATTTTTGTGTTATTACCAGCCACATTATATGGCCCACTTCATCTACATTAATTACAGCCCTCATACACATCTATTCAACAACACAAACGGTAACATATGCTAGTAGAGGGCAACAGTGAATGTACAAGTCAACTGAACCATCAGTAAAACATATTATGTGCAGCTATCAGCAAAAGACTTACAGACAGTAACTATTTGAAATTCAAGACCTCGAAAGTGTATAACTTCAACCAACAATGTTCTAATAAAGACTTTCTGTACTTTGCAATCAATTATCCTTAATTTACTCTGAAGAAAATATCCATAATCCAAATATAACTATATGTTAAATCAGTAAAACAATGTAACAACATTGAATGTTAGTGACGTTTTCTATTGTATATACATTCAGCCATTCCTCTTTGCAGTTTACGACACTGAGTCTACACAATATTCAAGTCCTAATTTATGTGATAGCATAATGAATGTTAGTTGAAATTCCAAGTAATGATGTATGACTCGGGAAACCTAAACCAAGTACAGTATTTGCTCACCAGCAGATAATACCCAATATGACGATACACAAATAGCCTACAGCTCAATGTCGTTTAAAGTTTAAACAGAAGAGCCGTTAACCCTTAATGTGAAAATTCCCGAAGAAAACGGACGTGAAGTAAGATATATTGACATGTGTACAAATAAATCAATAATAAGAGCATGTATTCATAAGTGGGTATAAATGTAGAAAGTCATCAAGAAATGTCTATAAAATGGCAAATCCTAAAAATCCAACGTTTAACTACGTATTACATGCAAATAAACAACGGCCAGAGACGTTCCGATATAAACTATGACAACAGAACAGTGCCAGGTTATCACAGGGGATTGCAGGTGTCGCCTCTCTGTCGTTTTTTTTTATTGCTAAACAACTACTATATCCCAACATGCACTGCCTATTGATTCAAACATCTGTTGCATACTGGTGATTCCTGCCTGAGTCAACAAGCTTTGTTTATCGGCCCAGCTGTTCTAGAGATGTGGGCCAACTGGAACCAGAAAGGTTGTTTGTTTGATTTTTAAAACAGTATAATGTTTACCTGCAAATGTATATACCTAAATAAGTTTAGCTCAAGTTGCTTCTGCATTAATCGTATCAATAGAACCTAATCAACATAAAGAAAAGTGTCAAAATGTATATCAAATGTTTTACCATTTTAACTATCTCTTTGACATCTAGATAAAACATGAAATATATGGGATAGAACTCTTTAGTGGGGTTATTCAGGTGTAAAATGTATGGGATTAGAAGGCAACCTTAATTTAATTTTCTTTTTGTCGACATTAACAGAAGCCGTGAAATTGTTTCCATACGTGAAATTGTATCCATACGTCTAGTTATGAATACAATGAAAAAGAATAAAAGAACGCATGGCTACTAACGTAATAGTGTATGTAAATATGATGTAAATATGACTGAGTACCGAGTCAAATTTAAACCAATGTTATACGGGTTTTTATAATTCATTGAAAGCACACATTAGTATTGTGAGAGTTGTCTACTGAAGAAAACACGAATATTGCGAGAATGTTTTTATATATAGATAGTTGGCATTGAGCTAATGTCAGTTGTAATAAATGCACCAACACTTTACCAAAAATTACCTACAATATAAGAAGAAATTGTACAAAAACAAACACTTATGTTGAAGAACATGACTGAATTATATCATGTCAATGTGTACATGTAGACCTCGCTGACATATCCTGTTCTGTTTGAGCTGGTGGGAAAAGACATTGAAAACAGATTCAATAACATTTGGGACGAGGTTGTTGTTGAACTGTTACAAAGAGTACGAGAGAATGATAAAATAAACTAGCTTCAAAAACACTAAGTATTAAACTGTCTAAAGGCGGTCTCTTCTCATATTGTAAACACATTCTATTCAGCACTTTCAAAAATAACGGTAGCTGAAGTGAACAACACAACAAACCGTGTTGACATTTCAGTTGAATTTCATATTATTCCCACATTTCACAAGTAAGGATAGTTAATAACTTATTGAAGTAAAAAGTAAAGTATCATAGGACCAGATGAAGTGTAGAATTTATCTGTTTCAATAGCCATGTCCTATTCATGGATTGTGTGGCTATCACAAAGCTAATCCGCTATTACTTCTCTCATCATATAGGCTAGGTACCCATTTAAAACTGGGTGGATTTGGGGAATTTTACCAAAAACTGAAAAATTCCCCAGGCCTTTACCGAGGTTCGAACCAAGGAGACCAGGCCGACAGTCGAGCGCACTACGTTGCACGACAACGTGTCCATTAATAAGTAAAAAAAAAAGTTATACTTCAAAAAAAATATTAATCAGTGTCCTTACGTTTAATATATAAATATTATAATCATAATTAAAATGTGTTCGTTTTTCACAATTTAGAAAAAAAAAACGATGATTAGACTTGAATTATTTCATCCTGTACATCATTTGGTATAACTGTGTCGTCATCTATTTTAGATGACTGAGGTGGGTCAAAAATTGCATCAGGTATTTGATTGAAATCTATACTTTTAATTTGAGCCTTTTCTATCTTTTAACCTCTTGTTTTCTTACACGTTGGTGGCCAAAGCCTAGCAGGTTTCTAAGTGGGCACGAATCGTTCAAGTTTTGAAAAACATCTGCTGTCCAGTATGTGCTGGGTGGCTACTTTAAATCGATATTATGCGCTTAACTATCAGTATGCATGTCTTCGTCTAAAAAAACACATTTAACAAGCATCAATCCAAAGATTGTTAACAAAAATAATATCCGATCTTAAGGTGTGCGTGAGCAAGTAAGTCAGTCCATTCATAAAGAAGTTAATTAATGATGTTTAAAAGCTTCCAAAGCGCTGTTTTAGTTCCAGCCAATGTTGTACACAGGCCAGATGTCAGAGAGAGAGAGAGAGAATATCTCAGTCAGCGCTATTTTAAGCTTTCGCCAGCTTGAATATATTGTCCGAAAAAAAAGTAAGAGGAATAGAGAAGGTCAACAAAATTGATCTGGACCATGGACAAAAACGTCACAGCGTGTTATAAGACAGCAAGCATATCGATGTATAGATTCATTGTGCAAGTAAAGATATTTTAGTCAAAAGAAAAAAAAAAAGTAGCAAGAACACTGCACATCGGAATTTGAATTGACCTAGTGTACGATTCACAACTCAACTTGTGTATACAGCACTTCTTACCTTCCTTACATCAACCTCAACGATAGATCAAGCATATAAAATATTTTTGATGGACAGTGAAATAGCTTAAAATGTCATTATATTTGTTATTAAAATTCATCCATGACATGTGAACAGAAATCAACATTACTAGACTAAAAATGACGGTAAATGACGATTAAATAGCTGTAGGGGTTGGGTAAACATTAGACGTCAGTCCAAACTAGTTTCAACAATCACTACAAATCATTACAACTCCACAAAATAATATTTTAACGAACAAGTCTGTGCCTAACACTACAGCATTACAATCAGACAAACGTCAGTGTATAAGAAGTTCGGTGATACATTAAATAGATCTCTTAAGCCGGTGACAATTAACTGCTAGTGCATTCTCTTTATTTCACCTGTACCTTCTTTTCATTCTGGCTCTAACACATTCAAAATTCGTCGCTCAGCGTATGTATGTGTAGGAAGGGTAAGAATGAGGCCGACATTTACTCTGTAGCTTTCAGTGGGCTAATGGGTCCAACAACACACTGAGCCCTAGTCTCTCTCTCTCTCTCTCTCTCTCTCTCTCTCTCTCTACTCTCTCTCTCTCTCTCTTGTTCACCAACATTCAACACACACACACACACAGCACAAATAACTTGGAGACATTCCAACGGCTGCCTTACCGCCTTGTGGCATCGATTTTCCATAGCTGTATACATCCCTGCTCAAAACACACTTTCTCATCGCTACACATGATGTAACAATCTGCCCAATCTTGGTCACTTTGCTGTTAACAAGCTAGCTTTCATTTTACTTATTGAACCTTTGATGTTTCAAGAGCACCGACAGATGTGCTAGTCTTATTGATTCCATCCCGAGATGGGACGATGTTAATACTTGTCATAGAATCAGAGCTCAACTCTCCTTTCAAATTAATGCCTTACATAGGCTTCATTAGCAAATAAGTAGAGACGGTATCTTGTCAAATATGTGTCCATGATGTATATGTAGAAGGAGAACAAATATCGCTTTCTAAACATTGTCAATCTCTAATTCCAAAGCTATAACTGATATATGTTAAAATTGGTAAAGGTTTTATCGTGATATGTGGAGTACATTTCTATTATAACGTCAACTGTTTACTGTCTTAAAAAACTATTCGAAATGTGTTCGTGTACTTAAAAAATATATGAATGTATCATTATACGGTTTCAATTTAACAGCATTCATCCATGATAATGTTTGTTTTACCTTACATCCTATGTTATCTTTTGCCCACCCATTGTTATTGTATGTGGGGTTTTATTTATTTACAGTACTTATTCACTTTAAAATAAAGAACATCTTAAATAAATGGCGGCAATTACATAAAATTGAGGGGGGGGGGGGGTTACTGAAAGCGACACACACAAAGTCCACTAAAAGACTGTAATGACCGGCCGTACGAGAAACCTCTCGAAATGTTCTCCCCCCTGTTTCCGGGAGGTGGCCGGAGTGGAGGCCATCGATAGTCAGTGAGATAAGAACCTGACATAAGGATTTGGGGAAGTTCAAAGAGATGTTTATTCTTTTACCCTCCTCGTTTTGAGTCCAACGTTTTCTTCCGTCCATAAACCTTTCCATATGACTTACGTTAGCTTGTTCAGCTTCAAGAGGACTGTCTATACAATAACAAAAGTAGCAACTTTAGCTATATTCAACTGAAATGAATGCAATGCTAACAGTTGTACACGTTATGAACAATTAACATGATTAAAATTTTTATATTAAAAAAAATGGTCAACTTCCAGACCAATGGTTCTCTCGCGAGTTAACTTGAAGTAGGTCGCCAAACTTTTAATAGCTTACGTGAATAGGTAAAAACGATTTAACTTAGCTTCTTGCATTTTTTTCTTTACAGGTGAATCATGAAAACCAAACAGGTTTCTACGAGGTTCAGAAATAGCAAATGTTTGAGACCCATTATTCTAGACAGTTGTTCAACATAATTTTGGTTTTCGGGTCTTACTTTTCGCCATTCAGGTTTTAAAAAAAAAAACTAAAAATAATTTAGTTAAATTCTTCATTTAGAAGTTATTAAATATTCTGGCGACCCACACTTTTAGAACCACTGTTCTAGACAGAAGTTCACCTTATTTTCCTTAGCAAGTGTGTGTTTTTATTATCAATGTTATAAGTTCACTTTTCTTCACTTGCTTCTATTGTACACCTAATGGCACTTAAGTAGTTTCTAATACATACACCACCGATATAAAAAAAAGGGGCATGGTAAAGATAATGATACTATACAATGGGGTCAAGTACAATACAATTCTCTATGGGAATAAAATGAGGGCGTGGGACGCAGTAAGTTCACAGAAGTTCATGATGGTTATCAGGAGGCATGTATAGTGGCTCAACTTAACCTCTCCTTACTCATATAAGTGTCACGTTCAATACGAAAATTAGGCAAGTTCCTATAAGAGAACCAGCCGGAACTTTTAATAGGTGGATTTCAGCAAAAGCAGTTTCAAATCTGTTTGTTGTGATGTTCACAGTGCAATCATGGCTAACTATACTGCTAAGGAAAAGTTTTAATATAGTAGACTTAATTTCTAGACCCTATTCACACATAATTTACAAATATGCAATTGAGATCAATGGTATTTCCGCATCAGTAGTTAAGATGCAGACAATAATAATACTTGTATACATATATGGCCACTATTTGAATAAAACGAAAAAAACCAGTGGAGGCTCTATGGCAGATATTAGAAGCATTACAAAAACCACATTAACATTTCACTCAATTATGTGAATAGCTAACTAAAGTAAAAAGACCTGTCAAAATATTATTACAGAGAATAGGTTGAATATCTTCCATAATGTCTCATAATTAGTAATCTATAATCATTTCCTTTGAAAATTGTGAAAGGACTGTACACACAATATTTATTATAATCTATATCCTGAGGGACCGAACTAATTTTTTTTCAAAACAACAACAAATTTTGGATACTCACATTTTGACGCCTTGTGGAGGCTCCCATACACATTTTCCAGTGGCCAAGTTGGCATACATATGTTCCTTTGACTGAGGTTCTATTATCTCCACCCACTCCATTCTGAGGACAAAATTACATAAGCAAATTAAATTGATATTTTTATTAATCATTTATACTTTTTCCTACAGATTCTTAATAAAAGTTAAGTAACACAAAGAATTTGCAGCTTTTTACAAAATGTTTTTTTTTAATAACCATCTAGTAAAATAATAGCAGTCTGGGTTCTGCGTTAAATCGAAAGCGGAAAACAAGAATTCAAAATGGTGTCCTATCCATGTCCCAGTTCAAAAAAAGTTTTTTTTTTAAATCTACAGTTTTGAATAGTTTCTGCTGTTTTTAAATATGAAACTCAAAGGCCAAAATCTGAAATGATTTTATTTAAATATTTGTTTGTTTTTTTGTATTTCTACAACATATTTCATCTTTAAATTGTAATATCATGAAAAAGTCGGATCTGTCTGAAACCGAAAATAACCTAGCCTACTGATCAAACCTAAGGGAATATAACTATGCTAAGATTTTGCAGGGTACAGCTAGTCTTCTAATATTTATTTTAGAAAGAAACAATATTAAGTTAAAAATACTATTAAACACAAAAGAAAAACTTCCACGATGAACAACTTAAATCAGATTATCTCTTTGAGCTTATGATACAGATAAATGTCATTCTGACATTGTAAGACTTAGTGGATTACCCACTCCATTTAGTGAGTTACAATATATAAAAATATAAGAAAATTATATGTTTTGTAATTAAAGCATATAAATGAACAAGTTAATATTTCAAGTATATACAAGAAGAAATTAAACTCCTTATATATCTCTTGCAACTAAAATACTTATAGTAATATTACTGAGAATAATGCAAAAAAATTAGTGTTAGTGTTTTAAAATTGTATATTGTGTATATATATATATATATACAACAATGTTGGCACTATTCCCCATTCATTTACTTAAATTCCCAAGGCCCAAAGCAACATTGGCATCCAATCCCAAAAAATTACAGTTAAAAAATAACTTGAAAAATGGCTGTAACCTGCAAAACCTAAATTTCAAAAGACTTTCACAAAAAAAAAAGAAAATAAAAAAAAAAAATAACTGAGGTCTAAATGGTCATTTATATGACGCCATATTAAGGGATAGCTGAATTCTCTGACTGTGAAAGTTTTTTCTCTCCCCCCCCCAAACAGACTAAACCAAAGCTCATTAATTTTTTGTCTTCTACGTATTCTGTTGATGTTTATAGTATACAAACAAAGAAATAAATGTCTGACATTATATTTTTAAAACTAACAAGAAAAATGAATTGAATATTACAAAATATATTTTGTAAGAAATGTGAAATTTATGATGTCACTTAATGATGTATAGAAATTTATCATCAGTGACAGGTGACAACTATCTGTACATGAATCAATTTACCTGATGACTCAAGGTAGCAGAATTCTGTTTGAAATTTTTAAAAGAATTTAATCTCATTGAAAACAGGTGGAGGGCAATTTTTTAAAATTTTAACTTGGGTTTTAAAAAACTTCTATTTCGCTTCACTTTCTGTGGGTTTGTTGTGTGTGTTTAAGTGTTGCATCTTGCTTTTGTACATATCATTGTTTTGGTTAGAATTTTGAAAATATGTAATGTGTATGCATAATCGATGACAATACATAGTCAATCAACCACCATTAGACTTAGGATATCTTTAAATTATCTGTGAAGTTTAATAAAAATTACATAATAAAAAAATATTTTATAATAAACAACGTTTTTCTTGCGTACTGAAAAGCAGAAAATAATTGCTGAATAAATTGGTAACATGGTAATAGTAATCAATTGACTTATAAGAGCTTCTGATTTTTATAAAAATGAAAACGCAAATGTTACTTTATTAGTCTACACATCTTTCGGGGCAGTGTAGAACCAGTTAGATTTGAATTATTGTGTTCATGATTTATCTTTGTGTTGTGTCGAAATAAAGTAAATGAATCATTATTGACTCTGCTACCTTGTTGATTGGTTGTATGTGAGTGTGAACTACACGCTGTAAAAGCCTCCGAAAAGAACCTCCATAAACAACAAAATTCAGCATGACAAGTACAAACCTAAAAATGCAATCAAGAGCATCTAAAATTCAATTCTGAACAACAGATAAAAATATAATACATTAATAGCCAAAAATAAAAAGTTATGGCTTCAAAATTATGGCAAACTGGAGTAGCTCCAATGTAAATACATTAATACTCATAAAATTTTAATATATTTCAATATTTTAATTTTACTTTAGTGAGAAGAATAACTGACTCTTATATCATATATATATATATATATATATATATATATATAAAATATATAAATTGGAGATTGGCTTTAAAATAAATATTGGGTTAGATATTAATTTCTAAATGGGATAGGTGTGCTCGAGCTACAGAATACTGCTCAGTGTAGGAAAGAAAAAGCCAGGGTATTTTGGATATTAAATTACTGTATTATGTGTTGTTTTTTTTCCTGAGAGGTTTAATATGTACAATAGCCAAAAGTAGAACCTAGCATTGGTGCATACACAGACACATGAAGAAGATTAGACATTTAATTTTTAAAAAAATTAAAATGATGCCAACTGTTTCTATTTCAAATTTAAAGTATTGTTGAAAGGTTACTATTTTCAGGTGGCTCTTTTTTGTGTCACTTAAACGAGCTATTCAAAAATTAATTTTGAACATAATTATAATAAAAAAGTTAACTATGTGAGTGTTGAGGACCCCTATGAGGGTGCCCTTGGCTTGTCGCTAAGAGTATGAGGGCTGACTCAATGGTGACCCGTATTTGTATTTGTGTTTCTACCACACACAGTCTCAACAACAATTAAACGTACAATAAGTGACGATGATCAATTCAAAGTGTGTGTTCAGCAACAAAATATATTTATTTACCGAGCCACCAGTCCGTAACAGAGATCTGGTGGTCTTTAAAATCATAAGCGAAAGTAATCCAAAAATGCCAAAGATTAATCCAGTATCAATGAATAGAATCA
>JAGDYQ010000128.1:2615030-2689179 GCA_021962125.1 Bulinus truncatus | reverse complement strand
TTCTTATACATGAAATATCTATAATACAAATTTTACATCATATGTTCCGGTGTCTGTCATCGCGACTTCCGTCTGTCATCGCTACTTCCGTCTGTCATCGCGACTTCCGTCTGTCATCCAACATGGCGGCATAAACAATTCAAAGATGGCAGAAACATTTACTGTTTTCTTCTTAACATGCATGATCCGGCTACCAACTGGCCAGCCGAATAAGAATTGTCTCAACATGGCTGCCAGAAATGACATTGGCATAGTGTTGTTTTCGTCGACGAAAACTAAAACTAAAACCTTCGTTAACGAAAATGTTGACTTTCGTCAACGATAACTAAAACTAAAATTAGCAGCAAGACTAAAACGAGACGAAAACTAAATCTCGTAGACAAAAGACTGAATAAAAACTGAAACTAAAACTCCCCAACGAAATAAAAACTAAAATCCCCACATATCGTCTTTTCCGGTATAATGTTGGTACATGAAAGAAAGAACAACAAAAGATAAAAAAAAAAAAGAAAAATGACAGCCGACGATATAAATTTTGCTTTGAAAGTTTGAAATTGCCATGCGGTTAGATCAAAGAGTGTCGTTTTACAAGATACAGTCGATTCTGCTTAATTGGGACACATCGGGACCGAGGCATTTTGTCCCGATTAAGCGGATGTCCCAGTTAAACATACACATTTACTATTAGCTTCTTGGTTTGGTTTCTTTGAGATTTGTCCCACATAAGCGGTGTCCCAATTAAGCGGAATCCACGTTATTTTTTTTTATTTGTTGATGTTCATGTATTTCTATTCAATTAATTGTTTTTAACCACCCAAATTGTATTGTTTGTTGAACTCAGCATATTATTTAATAATATAATATGTGTTAATTATATGATATTTTTTTATTACAAAGTTTTCAATTTTAATTAAAACATACAGTTTTAGAATTTAATACCATTCAATTAATTATTTTTAATGAAATGCAGTAAATACTAAAACAAATGAATTAATAAATAAAAACAATGTATAAATATCAATAAGCACAAATGAATTAACAACTCAATTAACAAACATACACACAAGATTACAGTAAGGTATATAATTTATCACTATATAACCTATAAACACTTACAGTATATACTTATATATATGTATATATATATGTATATGTGTGTGTGTTTGTGTGTGTGTGTGTGTATAAGTGAAGGATAAAAAAATTAAGTTTTCTTTTCTGTCGTTCATTAAAACATTGAACAAATAGTTGACAGAAAGAAAGTAAATGAATGAAAGAATCTAAGAATAACATTTATAAACATCGGCGCTCAAAGAGTCTTCAAAAGAAGATTAAAGCTAAATTTTTCCTTCAACTCGCTGACCGTGGTTGTATTGATGGGGAGGTGGCTGTCGTTAATATTGGTAGAGTTGATGGCTGCTAGTAGGGATTGAATTTATGTAGATGACAATGTATTAAAATCGCTATTGTTTTTTTGCAAATAGTGGCAATAGTAAAGTATCGGTATAGAGTATCGAATTTTTTTTGTTTAAATTGTATCGGCGATACACAAATCAATACTTGATACAAAAAGGTTCGGCAAACAGCAACTAATACTAAAAAAAAGTACCGCCGATACTGTATTGGCCGATACCGATACTTCGATACTAACAACCCTGAATATAAGTCATCAAAATAATAGAATTACTTAACGTTGAAAGTTGACAATGACAACGGCGGGTACTGGTGTTGGTGGAGTAAGTGGACGCCCAAAATCGAGTGATGTCAGGGATTATTTCACGTACCGTATTGATTTAAACAAAAGTGAATGTTTGGTGACCAACGACGGTAAGAAATGCGAAAGACTGCTCATGGGAAGGAATCCCACAAACCTAAAACGGCATTTAAAAGCTTGCCACAAGAAAGAAAATGATGCCATGGAAGGGAAAGAGAAGACTAAAGTAGCGGCAGCACCCAGAAAATCAACCAAGTTGCCAGCTTCCAGCTCTTCTGCCTCAAGGAAAATTACCTACATGTTTGGTAATAAACTCAAATATCCTGCACAGTCTGCTGAAAATATTTCCAGAGTGCAAGCTCTAACGCGATTCATAGCGAAAACTGGTGTTTCCACGTCGCTGGTAAGTAATAATGTATTATTTATTTCTTAGTAGTTACTACTTCTTAGAACCTATAAACAAAAAGTCACACAAAGACACATGTGACTTATCATACATGTAGTTTTATAACCTTATGAACATTAAATTGTAAAACAAAAATTGTTCATTGTAATTTAATGTATATTAATATGGACAGTCGTATCACTGTAATTTTATTATGGGACAGGACAGGGCTTGAGAAAAATAATTGTTAGCGTACTTAAAACAGTTAAAACTATTACACATGGCAGCTAAAATAGCAAAACTGCTAAATGTTTTCATTTCATGGAATTAATATAAGAATAAATAAAAATGGCTGTATATTGCTACATAATAATTAATACGCAATTATAAAATGTATATTGTAAAATAATTACAATAATGAAAAAATGCAACGTACATGTACAGGTCGAGCATGAGGCATTCAGAGAGTTCTGCCAGGTAATGGATCCGAAGTTTCAAGTACCAGGTCGTACAGATATACAAACGGCTTTAAAATCGGCGTGTGAAGAACTCGAAAAGAAGGTTAAAGAGAATATTCAACATGCACAGCGTCTTACACTTTGCTGGGATATTTGGTCAAAAAGTGGTCTGACGGCAGCGTTCCTTGGTATTTCGGCTTGTTGGTACAATCCAGTTATACAGCAAGGTGAACATTTAACATTGAATGTGTTTACTGTTAGTCATCCTCATACAGGTGATATGATTGCTGATAAAGTTAGCGATTGCTTCGAAAAATGGGGTATAAAAACTAGCCAAGTCATGCTAGTTATTACGGACAATGGAGCTAACATGATAAAAGCTTTTAAAACCATGTTTGTTGATAAATGCGAAACTGGCACTGGCACTGATTCTGATGAGGAAGAAGATGATGAGGTTGACAATATTAATGTAGATGAAGACTATGAGGATGCAAGGGCAGAAATGACTGTTGATGGTCACTATTTGAAATTGAAACGCATGGCATGTATGCCTCATACTATGCAGCTAGTTGTTAATGAGATGTCAAAGTGTGCTGCCATAAAACCGATACTTAATTCAGCGAGGCGTATGGTTGAAAAGTTTAGAAAATCATCTGTTGCAACCCAAAAGCTTGTGTTGAAGAGCAAGAAAACTGAAGCAACTAATTGAACTGAAGGTTAGTGTGAATGCAGTAGCGGAAGAAATGGAATGGGCCACTCTTCTTTCAAGTGAATGGCAAAAAATAGAACAGTTACTTAAGTTTCTGCAACCATTTGCCGAACATACACGTTTACTCAAAGGCGATAAAGTTGTTATGTCATCAGTAATTCTAGCACTTATGGGCATAGAATATCATCTTCTTGAGGCACAGTCTGATCTAGCTCTGGACGTATCACTAATAGAGTTAGCAGTCACCCTTTTGGATGGCTTGAGGCGACGATTTGAATTTGCGTTGGAACCAGTGTCTGAAATTTTTGAACCTATACCTTCTGCAGCTTGTCTGCTTGATCCTACAACTGTGTCAGCACTGTTCATTTCAGGAAAAGAGCATCTTCTAAATGCAGCAAAAAAGTTTGTGTTGCGAGAAGTAACTGCCTCAGCAGCAGCAGCAGCAGTCGGTGCACAGCTTGGTCAAGTGATTTCAGCTGCTGGTCAGCCTATTCCTAACCGAAATATCACTGCAACTGCGTCTCCTGATAGCGTTGATTCAACAGCCCTGACTACGTCTGGACCTCCTCTCAGGCGCTTCAAATCCCTGACGCAACATCACTAATATTATTTCTGCAGTTCGCGGGCCTGAAGACGAACTGGCAGATTATTTGTTGCACTATCAAGATGCTGCCACAGCAGTCAGTGAGGATGGCAATGGTTTAAGCTATTGGCAATCACAGAACGTTCAAAAAATGTTTCCGTTGCTTGCACCATTGGCTTTAGATATATTGAATGCACCAGCTTCGGAGGCTTACGTGGAATTTTTTCTCTCTGTGGTGATTTTTAGGGAGCGACCGATATGCCTTTTTACCGATAGTCCGATACCGATATTTTCCCCCAGCATTTTCACCAATACCGATACCGATATTTTCTTTTTAATCAACAACAATGCCAAACACGTGTTTTTCTCGTGCTGTATGACGCAAGGAGGTTGAGTACATGGAGATGGCATCTGTTATCAGATGGTACCAAGCGGCTGAATTCAGTGGGTGCAGCCTATCGCCGCCATGTTCGACTCAAAACATTCCACCAGCTTTCATTATGATACCAGTTTTCTCATTCTAGAAACGACTCCAATTAGCTTTGTATTTTGTCATCACTTTTTTTCTAAAGTCTGCTAAGGCCCTAGTTAATTTCTAGTGGACTAGTTATTCTAATGTGTCAATTACAAAGCGCTGTAGTCTATGTAAAGCTATGTATACGATCAGCTGATAGAGGCCTATAAAGCTTATATTATACGCTTTATCGAAATTAAGCCAGGGTAAAAATTGTATTTTTACATAATGCATAATATTTTGTATTTATACTTTGATGTTTATTGCAAAGCATTTGATCAAACAATGAAAAATGATTTACTGATTGCTTCGAAACGCTTCGAAAGGCAATATTGACAGGATTGTTTTTAGTCTAGTTTACGCTGCTTTGTGCTAGCCATTTTTCATTGTTTGATCAAATGCTTTGCAATAAACATCAAAGCATCTGATAGCAGACGCCGTCTCTATGTATTCAACCTTCTTGGTTTTTTGCCTAGTGACGTCATGCCGCCTCCAGTAATTCAACCTCCTTGGTATGACGTATGTCAACCCATGTTCACCCCTTCCCCGTCATATTTTGTAACACTTCGCCCACGCGTGTCTTGTTTTACCCCCCCTACCCCTCCCAACTTCCTATCCAAAAATAAAATACACACAGATGTTCACTAATTGTATCATTCAATGTCATACATTAGAATTAAGAAATGCCAATCCTATTGTTTCAAGGTCATATCGCTGATGTAATTTTACGTGTTTTTTTTTTCCTTTTTTTCAATATCGGTTCGACTATCGGTCGCTCCCTATTACAATCGGCCGATTTGATATTAACCGATAGTGCCAATATCGGTCCGATACCGATAGCGATCCGATTATCGGTCGCTCCCTAGTGATTTTACAACCGGGAAAAGAAACAGGACTAATCAGAGTCTTGAAAAACGGGTCTTTCTCAAGCTGAACAGTCATTTGTTTTGACGTTTAGTCTTCACTCTTCAAGTAAACTGTTATTACTTAGTTTAGTTATTTCGTAAACTGTTGTTACTTAGTTTAGTTATTTCAGAGTTCTAGGTCTTAGAATAGACACGTTTTTTTTTAATTTTGACTTACGTTTTCGGTTTCTTATTGTTATTACGTTTTTAGTTGTTTTTTTGTACAGGCACTGCAAGTCTACTAGTCTACAACATAGTCAAAAATTTAGTCATGGTATTGGCACATAAAACAATGTGATAGTGTGACTTATAATGTGACAATGAAATGAAATGACTCAGTTTCAGTACACTGAGCTGTCATCTCTGTGACTACTATTATTATGCTTCAATCTGTTTCAACAACTGGTCATGAACAATGATGTTGTTTGTTATTTGTGTTTACAAGACTAAAACTAAAAGTGAAACTAAAATACATAAGACGAAAACTAAAACTCTGGTGTTTTAGTCGACGAAAACTAAAACGAAAACTAAAATTGGGCCTAAAACTAAAACTAGACTAAAACTAAAATTATTACAGAAAAAACGAATAAAAACTGAAACTAAAATAGGACCTGGGCCTAAAACAACACTACATTGGACCAGCCATATGTTTAGTGCCGAGGTGACAAAACACCGCACACTAACATACGGCAGGTAAGATCGTGAATGCCAAACGGCAATCACAATGTAATACTGCTTTCGACCGCCTTAATCTTTAATTAAAGATCAATAAAGCGATCTTAGGAGAGGTAACACAAAATCATGCCAAAATATTCTGTGATACTCTCCGAGGCATATATTAAAGCGAATTGTCGCTCCATAGGTCTATGTATATCTCACAGTATCGTAATAAATTTATGGTGTTCAATTTGTTATTAAATGAGAAGCTATCATAAAAGAAATATTTACAGAAATCGTTCAATTAATATTCTGTGTTATGTTCCACAATTTAAATTTTAAACCATAATTATGGATACCTCAATATAATGTAATATTTATATTGTTTAAATTGTTTTTATTTCTAAAATATGTCTATTTCTAATGTACAATTATTTCCCTTTATTACTAACCTACAATACGTCACTTTTTTTTCATTTTTTGACTATTACGTCACATGAATGAATTGAATAAGGGTTGAGATTGAGTAGCGCCGTACACAACGTTTACAATGCAAACTAACCCATTTATGATGGGGGGTTCACACAGAGGGTGTATGGAGGGGGCCCAGTTATAAGTACATTATCTCATATCAAAATGTAGCGGCTTCCGAAGATGCCTAAAATTCCTTGGTTCGGCATTGGCTTCACAGAACTATAATGTTGAAAGCTTTGATATGTCTTTCTTTTTTAAGAGGCCTAATGTTTTCTGCGTCTGCGGCCTCAACTGCATTGATGGAATACTATGTTTTTAATTGAAGGTCAGCTAAAAGCTACACAACGATTCTTTCTTCTCGGGACCAAGCTTGAGAAGCGTCAAAAAATTATCCCATGTCAAAATTCAGGGGCAGCCCCCAAAGAGGCCAAGCCACCGGGCCCCTAACTCCCTAGGTTCTGCACTGACGGGTCGGCAATTTTTCTTAGTTAATTGTACTATGCTACGATGTGTATAACAGTAAATAAACCACCTGTTAAACATGTAGCGTTTTGCTTAACACAAGCACTCACTCACGTCTCTCTTTTTTTTTAAAATACGCCATGTTGAACATCATAAAACATTAAATGAATAACTGTTTGGAAAGGAGTCCATTAAAATATTATGAAGGAATATGATTTTAAGAGTTGTTGTTTATGTTTACCCATAGTGAGGATTATTTTCTTTGGGAGGAACTATTTAACATATGAACTTTATTTGATGTATTATTAGGTGTCCCTATTCTCAAATGTATTTTGGCTACAATAATCTGTTCATGTCCTAGGGGCCACTGCAAGTATATAGACTGATTGTTAACGCGCTGAAATATATATCACCATTTTCAACTCCAACTGTGTGCCTACTCGCCGGTCCGGGTACCGGGCCTTTGATAACTAGTTTGTATAAAAAAAGTGTAAGTGATGCTAGATTTATTTACGAAGAAAAGAACAAACAGTGTTAGAACACATAAATAGGTTTACTTTAACAAACATTAGATCATAGCTAAAAACACATTTGAAGGTTCAAAGATGTTTAACTCAATTTGTGAAAGGGAGAAAACTGAATAAACAATGACAAATTCGGTCAAAGTCGTGTTGGTTTCCCTTGGACTGTTGCAGAATTTCACAAAGTGAACATACACTTCAAATTTGAAGATTAAAAGACACATCCATGTAAAAAAAAAATCATAATAAAATAAAACTTAACAGACTTTTATTAAAATGTACTAATAAGTAAAAAAATATATTTCATTAGGATTAGATCATACAAATATTTCAAGAAACTATTGACTACAAAAAGCGTGCGCGCCAATATAGATTGAATCATTTTATTTATTTCTGGTGCTCACGCATGGTTACAATATACTGAACTAATTATGTCTTTACATTAGTTGAACAGGGGAAACTTTAAATATAAATAAATAATCTAAATTATTTATCGTTATTAAAAATGTAAAACTAGGCACCCACGTTTATATTTTTAGTAAACGATAGTTTATATAATTTCTATAAATATTTGTATCATATTATGATCTGTTGTTTTGATTCACTTTTTAGTACATGTAATTGAAGCTGGTTTAAAAAAGAGTTTTTTTCTTGCTGTTTTTTCATATTTTATTATCTCTTTTTAAATGCTGGCTGGACAAAAAAAAGGATTAGGGATAAAAGACTGATTGATAATATGATCACCACAAGTTTTACGACTGTTTATGTCTTATGTTAATATCATTGGTATAGGTCTAGGTACATTCTACAAACTGTGTTACTGATTAATGCTTTAAAAAAACAAGTTTCTGCATGAGCAAATCTGGGTCAAACATATACAACCAGCCAGTAGTTTCATCAATTCACAAACGTTTTTGGCTGGTAAAAAGTAAAAACACACTTAACTAGGCTTTCTCTACCGGGCTAGCGGGATCCCGGCCGAATTTTAGCTCATTAAGCACTTCCCGGGAAATTTCTCTTATCCCGGGAAGGGCTATTTAAATTCAAAATTTAACTCATTTGTTGACGAAACAAAGTACAGTCGATTCCGCTTAATTGGGACACATCGGGACCGAGGCTTTTTGTCCCAATTAAGCGGCTGTCCCAATTAAACATACAAATTTACTATTGGCTTCTTGGTTTGGTTTCTTTGAGATTTGTCCCAAATAAGCGGCTGTCCCAACTAAGCGGTGTCCCAATTAAGCGGAATCCACTGTATTTGTATTAATTTCACAGTAGTTAAATTTCTTGCTCAAACGTTATTATCCGCGACCAGGACTTTTATTTATTATTGATTATGTATCTATATTTAGCAATGGAAAATAACAACACTTAACACCTTGTTCATTCGCGGACGGGATTTTCGTTTTGCAGTCGTTTACGCTATAATATTTCTAAATGATAAGTTCACTAATAGAATACAAAAAGTGCTATAAAAACAATAGATGGGTGGACTAGTTAAAAAATCAAATCGTCAGGTTTATACTTGAATATAAGATTGATATCATGTGAATAGGGTCTGCATTTAGGAAATGGGGACATACTTTAAGCATGCTGAGCAAGTTAGGGTACGTTTCGTTTTTAATTTGCTATTGTTATTTTTTCTTGATATTATTCAACTGTAAAACTAACATATAACATCATTAGTAAGTACTAGTACAGACATGGGCAAACTATGGTCTTAGGTCCAAGTATGGCCAGTCAGTCAAATGTAAGAGCCCAATGGCCCGCTTTTGACAACGTTTGCCTACCCCCTGTACTGGTACTTGCATTACTGTATTAAAATAAGTAACAAGCTTATTGTTCCATACAAAAGGAAAACCACCAAAACGCTTTATTTGAGATGTCCATTAGTATTAGTACAGCAGTTAGTTTCAGACTCTCCTTGATTTTTGTGTTATTACTACCACATTATATAGCCCACTTCATCTACATTAATTACATCCCTCATAAACATCTATTTAACAACACAAACGGTAGCATATGCTAGTAGAGGGCAACAGTGAATGTACAAGTCAACTGAACCATCAGTAAAACATATTATGTGCAGCTATCAGCAAAAGACTTACAGACAGTAACTATTTAAAATTCAAGACCTCGAAAGTGTATAACTTCAACCAACAATGTTCTAATAAAGACTTTCTGTACTTTGCAATCAATTATCCTTAATTTACTCTGAAGAAAATATCCATAATCCAAATATAACTATATGGTCAATCAGTAAAACAATGTAACAACATTGAATGTTAGTGACGTTTTCTATTGTATATATTCAGCCATTCGTCTTTGCAGTTTACGACACTGAGTCTACACAATATTCAAGTCCTAATTTATGTGATAGCATAATGAATGTTAGTTGAAATTCCAAGTAATGATGTATGACTCGGGAAACCTAAACCGAGTACAGTATTTGCTCACTAGCAGATAACACCCAATATGGCGATACACAAATAGCCTACAGCTCAATGTCGTTTAAAGTTTAAACAGAAGAGCCGTTAACCCTTAATGTGAAAATTCGCGAAGAAAACGGACGTGAAGTAAGATATATTGAGATGTGTACAAATAAATCAATAATAAGAGCATGTTATTCATAAGTGGGTATAGATGTAGAACGTCATCAAGAAATGTCCATAAAATGGCAAATCCTAAAAATCCAACGTTTTACTATGTAGTACATGCAAATAAACAACGGCCAGATACTTTCCGATATAAACTACGACAACAGAACAGTGCCAAGTTATCACAGGGGATTGCAGGTGTCGCCTCTTTGTCGTTTTTTTTTATTGCTAAACAACTACTATATCCCAACATGCACTGCCTATTGATTCAAACATCTGTTGCATACTGGTGATTCCTGCCTGAGTCAACAAGCTTTGTTTATCGGCCCAGCTGTTCTAGAGATGTGGGCCAACTGGAACCAGAAAGGTTGTTTGTTTGATTTTTAAAACAGTATAATGTTTACCTGTAAATGTATATACCTAAATAAGTTTAGCTCAAGTTGCTTCTGCATTAAACGTATCAATACAACCTAATCAACATGAAGGAAAGTGTCAAAATGTGTATCAAATGTTTTACCATTTTAACTATCTCTTTGACATCTAGAAAAAACATGAAATATATGGGACAGAACTCTTTATTGGGGTTATTCAGGTGTAAAATGTATGGGATTATAAGGCAACCTTAATTTAATTTTCTTTTTGTCGACATTAACAGAAGCCGTGAAATTGTATCCATACGTCTAGTTATGAATACAATGAAAAAGAATAAAAGAACGCATGGCTACTAACGTAATAGTGTATGTAAATATGATGTAAATATGACTGAGTACCGAGTCAAATTTAAACCAATGTAATACGGGTTTTTGTAATTCATTGAAAGCACACATTAGTATTGTGAGAGCTGTTTACTGAAGAAAACACGAATATTGCGAGAATGTTTTTATATACAGATAGTTGGCATTGAGCTAATGTCAGTTGTAATAAATGCACCAAAACTTCACTAAAAATTACCTACAATATAAGAAGAAATTGTGCAAAAACAAACACTTATGTTGAAGAACATGACTGAATTATATCATGTCAATGTGTACATGTAGACCTCGCTGACATATCCTGTTCTGTTTGAGCTGGTGGGAAAAGACATTGAAAACAGTTTCAATAACATTTGGGACGAGGTTGTTGTTGAACTGTTACAAAGAGTACGAGAGAATGTTAACAAAATAAACTAGCTTCAAAAACAATAAGTATTAAACTGTCTAAAGGCGGACTCTTCTCTTATTGTAAACACATTCTATTCAGCACTTTCAAAAATAACGGTAGCTGAGGTGAACAACACATAAACCGTGTTGACATTTCAGTTGACTTTCATATTATTCCCACATTTCACAAGTAAGGATAGTTAATAACTTATTCAAGTAAAAAGTAAAGTATCATAGGACCAGATGAAGTGTAGAATTTATCTGTTTCAATAGCCATGTCCTATTCATGGATTGTGTGGCTATCACAAAGCTCATCCGCTATTACTTCTCCCATCATATAGGCTAGGTACCCATTTAAAACTGGGTGGATTTTGGGAATTTTACCAAAAACTGAAAAATTCCCCAGGCCTTTACCGAGGTTCGAACCAAGGAGACCAGGCCGACAGTCGAGCGCTCTACGTTGCACGACAACGTGTCCATTAATAAGTTTTAAAAAAAGTTATACTTCAAAAAAAATATTAATCAGTGTCCTTACGTTTAATATATAAATATAAATATTACAATCATAATTAAAATGTGTTCGTTTTTTAAATTTAGAAGAAAAACGATGATTAGACTTGAATTATTTCATCCTGTACATCATTGGGTATAACTGTGTCGTCATCTATTTTAGATGACTGAGGTTGGTCAAAAATTGCATCAGGTATTTTATTGAAATCTATACTTTTAATTTGAGCCTTTTCTACCTTTTAACCTCTTGTTTTCTTACACGTTGGTGGCCAAACCCTAGCAGGTTTCTAAGTGGGCATGAATCGTACAAGTTTTGAAAAACATCTGCTGTCCAGTATGTGCTGGGTGGCTACTTTAAATCGATATTATGCGCTTAACTATCAGTATGCATGTCTTCGTCTAAAAACACACATTTAACAAGCATCAATCCAAAGATTGTTAACAAAAATAATATCCGATCTTAAGGTGTGGTGAGCAAGTAAGTCAGTCCATTCATAAACAAGTTAATTAATGATGTTTAAAAGCTTCCAAAACGCTGTTTTAGTTCCAGCCAATGTTGTACACAGGCCAGATGTCAGAGAAAGAGAGAGAGAGAGAATATCTCAGTCAGCGCTATTTTAAGCTTTCGCCAGCTTGAATATATTGTCCGCAAAAAAAAAAGTAAGAGGAATAAAGAAGGTCAACAAAATTGATCTGGACCATGGACAAAAACGTCACAGCGTGTTATAAGACAGCAAGCATATTGATGTATGGATTCATTGTGAGAGTAAAGATATTTTAGTCAAAAGAAAAAAAAAGTAGCAAGAACACTGCACATCGGAATTTGAATTGACCTAGTGTATGATTCACAACTCAACTTGTGTATACAGCACTTCTTACCTTCCTTACATCAACCTCAACGATAGATCAAGCATATAAAATATTTTGATGGACAGTGAAATAGCTTAAAATGTCATTATATTTGTTATTAAAATTCATCCATGACATGTGAACAGAAATCAACATCACTAGACTAAAAATGACAGTAAATGACGATTAAATAACTGTTGGCGTTGGGTAATCATTAGACGTCAGTCCAAACTAGTTTCAACAATCACTACAAATCATTACAACTCCACAAAGTAATATTTTAACGAACAAGTCTGTGCCTAACACTACAGCATTACAATCAGACAAACGTCAGTGTATAAGAAGTTCGATGATACATTAAATAGATCTCTTAAGCCGGTTACAATTAACTGCTAGTACATTCTCTTTATTTCACCTGTACTTTCTTTTCATTCTGGCTCTAACACATTCAAAATTCGTCGCTCAGCGTATGTATGTGTAAGAAGGGTAAGAATGAGGCCGACATTTACTCTATAGCTTTCAGTGGGCTAATGGGTCCAACAACACACTGAGCCCTAGTCTCTCTCTCTCTCTCTCTCTCTTGTTTACCAACATTCAACACACACATACAGCACAAATAACTTGGAGACATTCCAACGGCTGCCTTACCGCCTTGTGGCATCGATTTTCCATAGCTGTATACATCCCTGCTCAAAACCCACTTTCTCATCGCTACACATGATGTAACAATCTGCCCAATCTTGGTCACTTTGCTGTTAACAAGCTAGCATTCATTTTACTTATTGAACCTTTGATGTTTCAAGAGCACCGACAGATGTGCTAGTCTTATTGATTCCATCCCGAGATGGGACGATGTTAATACTTGTCATTGAATCAAACAGAGCTCAACTCTCCTTTCAAATTAATGCCTTACATAGGCTTCATTAGCAAATAAGTATCTTGTCAAATATGTGTCCATGATTTATATGTAGAGGGAGAACAAATATAGCTTTCTAAACATTGGCAATCTCTAATTCCACAGCTATAACTGATATAAGTTAAAATTGGTAAAGGTTTTATCGTGATATGTGGAGTACATTTCTATTATAACGTCAACTGTTAACTGTCTTAAAAAACTATTCGAAATGTGTTTGTGTACTTTAAAAATATATGAATGTATCATTATATGGTTTCAATTTAACAGCATTCATCCATGATAAAGTTTGTTTTACCTTACATCCTATGTTATCTTTTGCCCACCCATTGTTATTGTATGTGGGGTTTTATATATTTACAGTACTTATTCACTTTAAAATAAAGTACTTCTTTAAAAAATAGCGGCAATTACATAAAATATGAGAGGGGAGGGGGGGTTACTGAAAGCGACACACACAAAGTCCACTAAAAGACTAAAGACCGGCCGTACGAGAAACTTCTTGAAATGTTCTCTCACCTGTTCCCGTGAGGTGGCCGGAGTTGAGGCCATCGATAGTCACTGAGATAAGAACCTGACATAAGGATTTGGGGAAGTTCAAAGAGATGTTTATTCTTTTACCCTCCCCTCGTTTTAGTCCAACGTTTCCTTCCGTCCATAAACCTTTCCATATGACTTACGTTAGCTTGTTCGTTAAACGAGGACTGTCTATGCACAACAAAAGAACAACTATGTGTAACCAATGAAAGTGAATGCAGCGCTTTAGTTGTACACGTTATGAACAATGGGTAACATGATTAAAATTTGTATATTCAAAAATAGGTCAACTTCCAGACCAATGGTTCTCTCGCGAGTTAACTTGAAGTAGGTCGCCAAACTTTAATAGCTTACGTGAATAGGTAAAAACATTTAACTTAGCTTCTTGCATTTTTTTCTTTACAGGTGAATCACGAAAACCAAACAAGTTTCTACGAGGCTCAGAAATAGCAAATGTTTGAGACCCATTATTCTAGACAGTGGTTCAACATAATTTTGGTTTTCCGGCCTTACTTTTCGCCATTAAGGTTTAAAAAAAAACTAAAAATAATTGAGTTAAATTCTTCATTTAGAAGTTATTAAATATTCTGGTGACCAACACTTTTAGAACCACTGTTCTAGACAGAAGTTCACCTTATTTTCATTGGCAAGTGTGTGTTTTTATTATCAATGTTATAAGTTCACTTTTCTTCACTTGCTTCTATTGTACACCTAATGGCACTTAAGTATTTTCTAATACATACACCACGATATAAAAAAAAGGGCATGGTAAAGATAATGATACTATACAATGGGGTCAAGTACAATACAAGCCTCTATGGGAATAAAATGAGGGCGTGGGAGGCAGTAAGTTCACAGAAGTTCATGATGGTTATCAGGAGGCATGTATAGTGGCTCAACTTAACCTCTCCTTACTCATACAAGTGCCAAGTTCAATACCAAAATTAGGCAAGTTCCTATAAGAGAACCAGCCAGGAACTTTTAATAGGTGGATTTCAGCAAAAGCAGTTTCAAATCTGTTTGTTGTGATGTTCATAGTGCAATCATGGCTAACTATACTGCTAAAGAAAAGTTATAATATAGTAGACTTAATCTCTAGACCCTATTAACACATAATTTACAAATATGCAATTTAGATCAATGGTATTTCCGCATCTGTAGTTAAGATGCAGACAATAATAATACTTGTATACATATATGGTCAATATTTGAATAAAACGAAAAAAAAAACAGTGGAGGCACTATGGCAGATATTAGAAGCATTACAAAAACCACATTAACATTTCACTCAATTATGTAAACAGCTAACTAAAGTAAACAGACCTGTCAAAATATTATTACAGAGAATAAATTGAATATCTTCTGTAATGTCTCATAATTAGTAATCTATAATCATTTCCTTTGAAAATTGTGAAAGGGCTGTACACACAATATTTATTATAATCTATATCCTGAGGGACCAAACTAATTTTTTTTCAAAACAACAACAAATTTTGGGTACTCACATTTTAACGCCTTGTGGAGGCTCCCATACACATTTCCCAGTGGACAAGTTGGCATACATATGTTCCTTTGACTGAGGTTCTATTATCTCCACCCACTCCATTCTGAGGGCAAAATTACATAAGCAAATTAAATTGATATTTTTATTAATCATTTATACTTTTTCCTACAGATTCTTAATAAAAGTTAAGTAACACAAAGAATTTGCAGCTTTTTACAAAATGTTTTTTTTAATAATCATCTAGTAAAATAATAGCAGTCTGGGTTCTGCGTTAAATCGAAAGCGGAAAACAAGAATTCAAAATGGTGTCCTATCCATGTCCCAGTTCAAAAAGTTTTTTTTTTAAATCTACAGTTTTGAATAGTTTCTGCTGTTTTTAAATATGAAACTCAAAGGCCAAAATCTGAAATAATTTTATTTAAATATTTGTTTGTTTGTTTTTTTGTATTTCTACAACATATTTCATCTTTAAATTGTAATATCATGAAAAAGTCGGATCTGTCTGAAAACGAAAATAACCTTGCCTACTGATCAAACCTAAGGGAATATAACTATGCAAAGATTTTGCAGGGTACAGCTAGTCTTCTAATATTTATTTTAGAAAGAAACAATATTAAGTTAAAAATACTATTAAACACAAAAGAAAAACTTCCATGATGAACAACTCAAATCAGATTATCTCTTTGAGCTTATGATACAGATAAATGTCATTCTGACATTGTAAGACTTAGTGGATTACCCACTCCATTTAGTGAGTTACAATATATAAAAATATAAGAAAATTTTATGTTTTGTAATTAAAGCATATAAATGAACAAGTTAATATTTCAAGGATATAAAAGAAGAAATTAAACTCCTTATATATCTCTTGCAACTAAAATACTTATAGTAATATTACTGAGAATAATGCAAAAAAATTAGTGTTAGTGTTTTCAAATTTAAAATTGTATATTGTATATATATATATATATATATATATATATATATATATATATACACACATATATAACAATGTTGGCACAATTCCCCATTCATTTACTTAAAATTCCCAAGGCCCAAAGCAACATTGGCATCCAATCCTAAAAAATTACAGTTAAAAAATAACTTGAAAAATGGCTGTAACCTGCACAACCTAAATTTCAAAAGACTTTCACAAAAAAAAAAAAAAAACTGAGGTCTAAATGCTCATTTATATGACACCATATTAAGGGATAGCTGAATTCTCTGACTGTGAAAGTTTTTTCTCTCCCCCCCCCCCAAATAGACTAAACCAAAGCTCATTAATTTTTTGTCTTCTACGTATTCTGTTGAGGTTTATAGTATACAACAAAGAAATAAATGTCTGACATTATATTTTAAAAAGTAACAAGAAAAATGAATTGAATATTACAAAAGATATTTTGTAAGAAATGTGAAATTTATGATGTCACTTAATGATGTACAGAAATTTATCATCAGTGACAGGTGACAACTATCTGTACATGAATCAATTTACCTGATGACTCAAGGTAGCAGAATTCCGTTTGAAATTTTAAAAAGAATTTAATCTCATTGAAAACAAAGGCAATTTTTTAAAATTTTAACTTGGATTTAAAAAAACTTCTATTTCGCTTCACTTTCTGTGGGTTTGTTTGTGTGTGTTTAAGTGTTGCATCTTGCTTTTGTACATATCATTGTTTTAGTAAGAATGTTGAAAATATGTAATGTGTATGCATCATCGATGACAATACATAGTCAATCAACCATCATCTTTATCTTTTAGACTTAGGATATCTTTAATTTATCTGTGAAGTTTAATAAAAATTACATTATAAAAAAATATTTTATAATAAACAACGTTTTTCTTGAGTACTAAAAAGCAGAAAATAATTTCTGAATAAATTGGTAACATGGTAATAGTAATCAACTTTATAACAGCTTATGATTTTTATAAAAATGAAAACGCTAATGTTACTTCATTAGTCTACACATCTTTCGGGGCAGTGTAGAACCAGTTAGATTTAAATTATTGTGTTCATGATTTTTCTTTGTGTTGTGTCGAAATAAAGTAAATGAATCGTTATTGACCCTGCTACCTTGTTGATTGGTTGTATGTAAATGTGAACTACACGCTGTAAACGCCTCCGAAAAGAACCTCCATAAACAACAAAATTCAGCATGACAAGTACAAACCTAAAAATGCAATCAAGAGCATCTAAAATTCAATTATGAACAACAAATAAAATTATAATACATTAATAGCCAAAAATAAAAAGTTATGGCTTAAAAATTATGACAAACTGGAGTAGCTCCAATGTAAATACATTAATACTCATAAAATTTAAATATATTTCAATATTTTAATTTTACTTTAGTGAGAAGAACTGACTCTTATATCATATATATTGTAATAATCAGATTAGGCTAGAGAATTTACAGTTGGCACAGAGATGGTTTTAATTATCTGGCCATTTAGCTTAGCGGAAGTAAAAATATTAGTTAGAGCAGACGATAATTGAGACGACGACCTGAGACCTTGATAGTGTAAGAATATATTTTATCACATCATTTGTATTGTACAATGTAAAATAAGAAGTTCCTTTATATGCAAATAAATATATGTACATGTATACATAGAAGTCTACTCAGTGCTTTTTATATGTAGTTCGTCTTTTAAATATATATATATAAATACACGCTCAAGTCAAGTTAGTTGAATCATATACTCCAAAGAGACTGAAACAGATATACACTTACCAGAAGCAGAAGCGCCACGGAAATAATATATATTATACATACAACTGATATACACAAAAACTACCCATGACATATATATATATATATAAAATATATAAATGGGAGATTGGCTTTAAAATAAATATTGGGTTAGATATTAATTTCTAAATGGGATAGGTGTGCTTGAGCTACAGAATACTGCTCAGTGTAGGAAAGAAAAAGCCAGGGTATTTTGGATATTAAATTGCTGTATTATGTGTTGTTGTTTTTTTTCCTGAGAGGTTTAATATATACAATAGCCAAAAGTAGAACCTAGCATTGGTGCATACACAGACACATGAAGAAGATTAGACATTTAATTTTTAAAAAAATTAAAATGATGCCAACTGTTTCTATTTCAAATTTTAAGTATTGTTGAAAGGTTACTATTTTCAGGTGGCTCTTTTTTGTGTCACTTAAACGAGCTATTCAAAAATTGATTTTGAGCATAATTATAATAAAATAGTTAACCATGTGAGTATGTATAACAATGAATTGAATTTGAAATCTAGTCTACTATTAATTACCAGTTTACGACAATTATAATTAACTAAGGCTTATGATAAATTGTTCATTATTTTTTTTAATTAGGAATTTGGGTATTTCAATATTTTATGTAAAATTAGAATGTATGTTTATGAGTATTATAATACAGTATAGAGTTTGGTCTATATATAGTAGGCCTATAGAATAATAGATAAAAGTATAGCCCAGCCATTGGCAAACTACAGCCTGCTGGCCAGGCTGTTTTATCCAGTCCGCAACCTGCCACTCATTTCAAAGTGAAGCACAGCAATGAGTCATTCTATGTCAACTCAACCAGTATTCTGAAATTGTTCACCACACCATCTCAGATCTTCCTGAAATTTTCAGGGCTTGTAGTACATACAAAGTTGAGTAATTCCTGGAAATTGCAGGCCATTTAGTCAAAAACATTCTGAGATATGAATTTTTTAAGTTTTAAGGGTAGACGCGAGTTTGCATGACATTTACATTTTCGCGATATTTGAACCAGAATATTTCAAAAACTAAATGAGGTATCAGGCTGAAATGTTCAGTATTTACTCATTTTTTTCACGCTGAGTTGAATGGTGTTTTTATCTCAAATGTAGCTTGCATACATTATGCCCTAAAAATGTCCAAACATTGCACTTTTGACAGTTTTCACCAATATTTGACCTGGTATAGCCAAGAACCTATAACTAGGGGTGTGCCGGATCAGTTTTTTCCAACCGGATCCTGATTTTCTAATGCGAAATTATTATTCCGGATTTTGAAACTTTGCAAATACCGGTAAATCTGAGGGGTTGGATGCCTTCTGAACAGAAATGGCTAAATGACATTGGCTGATTGGAAGCTGGAAGTGAAGAACTTTGAAATAAATTAGAAAATAGAAATTATTCAGAAATCACTGAAATCAGAATATAACGCAGATTGATAATAAGTTATTATCCATAAGTAACTAAACTCGCTGTTAAGTTCTAACTCGCAGCAAGGTCAAAGGAAAACAACTTTACAATTAGACTATTACTTTCATTACTTTGGCACTTGCCACTTGGCAGTGTAATTTTTAACTATTGTAGTGCACTAATTGTTTTGAATCTGAGGAGAAAGTCAGACTCATCATCTGAGTTCATCTCCTCTTGTCATTGGCTCATTGGATGATGGATGCTTATTGCTTATTGTTATTGTTCAAATGTTCATAGTTTATGATGTGTATTGAAATGGATAATTAATTAGAAAAAACAAATAACAAGATTGAATCGAACTGAGATTTGAGAACAATAATTCTGTATTTCTGAAATTTACAAGTTTGAAAATTGAAATACAAACTTTAATGAATTCAATTGGCATTTGACAAAGCCATTATTCAAGCCTAAAGAAGTAAGAATAAGATGTTGATAACTAACTAATGACTATTAGTTTGTTAACAGTGTTAAGTTACTCCAAGTCCACAGCCAAATAATGTACACATTCTAGTGATGCCACACAATCACAGCTGAGAGCCGTGGGCCGCGGCTACGTCATACCGCCGTTTAAACCAAATCACACAGATCATAGCGCAAGCGAGAATCGCCGAAGATGGCTTGGTGACATAGAGATCACCAAAGACCTTTAAATTTATACTAGACCGCTAACGTAATGTTAATTTTTACTTAAAAATGATACGCATTTTTAACAATTGAGTGAACAATAATATAAATCAAAATATGAATTAAAATTACGGTAAATTTTTTAAAGCATATTTGACTTTTAATTCCTTGTATAAATAGAATTATAATAATCTTTATTACAGGGCTCCTTAAACTATGGGTCGCGACCCCATTTGGGGTCGTGTAGCAAAATTCTGGGGTCGCAAGAGATAAAAATACAATTTAACAGAAAATGTTTTTTAACTTGTAAAATATTAATTATTTTTTTTTTATATTTGTATGGGGTCGTAAAGAAACTCGCAATCATAAATGGGGTCGTGAATTACAAAAGTTTAAGAAGCCCTGCTTTATTATAAAATAGAATTTAAAAATAAAAAATTGGGAAGGAATTGCTTTTAGTGGAAGACGTTACGTTAGGGTTAGGGTTAAATTACCAACTCAGTGACTTGTTATATTAATTAGTGTTAGAGAATTAGTGTTTCTTCACGGAAATTTCAGAATGGAAAAATATTCTATTTTTCAATTTACAATATTTAATATTCATATTTGAACTATTTTTTCAACAGGAAATCTCGTGGGTGATGCATTTTAATTTAATAACAAAGAAGTCATCTTTTCCATCTCTCAGAGAAATCGAAATAACTTAAATGTTGAATTTATCAAAAACCATTCATTTCTGTTATTTATTTTGTTATGAAGGTGGCGGGCTGGGGGCCAGGCGCTTGGGCAGTATAGTTGCTTATTATTTCTGTTACAATGTCATTGGTGACTACGGTTAAGATGACGTCACGAATAATAATTACTCATCCCCGCACTATCATGTATGGGATTGGGCCGATTGGCCACTATTAACGGTGTTGACTCTAGCCTCTGGTATGTTCAAAACATTAAACAAGCTCAACGCTCGAAACAATTGATTAATGTACTGTAATCGTGTGGAATTCGAGAAAGAGAATTACTTTTATTTCAGATTATGATCCGGTGAGTCACAAAATCTGGCAAATTCCAAAACCGGTATATTCCTGAATCCAGTTATTCCAGATACATGTAAATCCGGCGGAACCGGATTTCACCGGATAGTGCAAAATCCAGCGGAACCGGATTCCGGCACACCCCTACCTATAACACATGAATTGATGTTTGTTATACAATTAGTAAAGTTTATTATTCTAGAATGATAGAACATTTCAGCCCGACACCTCTTTTAGTTTTTGAAATATTCACATTCAAATTTCGCAAAAATGTAAATGTAAACCTCGCGTCTACCCTTAAAACTTTAAAAAATCAAATGGCCTGAAATTTTCAGGAATTACTCAACTTTGTATGAACTACAAGCCCTGTTAATTTAAGGAATATCTGAGATGGTGTAGTGAACACCACTGGTTGAGTTGACATGGAAAGACCCTAAGTAATAGCCTTTTAAAGGCATTTATGTTAAAATGCTTGCATATTAGTTCATGTCATGACTCCATCAATCTACTCTTGGAATTTGCGAGCCCAATGTTGCCCACGACTTAAAAAGTTTGCCTGCACCTGGTATAGGCATAGCCAGTATAGGCCTAGTCACTAATCAGTATTAACAGTCAAAGAAAAGCTTGAATCAATTCAATTATGAATGTCACTAGTCCACTAGACAAGGACTAGAGACAAAAGAAAAATACCATAAATCATTTGTTTAATAATAATAACCATTTCATGATGAAGTTAAAAACAAAGGTCATTTCATGAAGAATTGATCATGATTATTATATTAATATACTCATACGTATGCACTGACTTAAAAGACAATCACTCAATGAGTGACTTTAATTTGAAAACATCAATAATTTGATTGATGTTTTTTTAATATTTTATCTATTATCGTATATTCGAAACGCAAATTTTGACATATTATGAGTCATTATGTTACGTTTAAATATATTACTAAGAAAATTGTTTCATTTAGAACTGTTTGGAAAAACCAACCTGTACGAGCAACAAATAGATCAGGTGGTTGAAACAAAAATAGATGCAAACTTAAAAAAAAAAATAGGACACCTAAACTTAACTAAGCCATTTAGATTCGTATTAAAAATTCTTACATTGTTATATCTATATCACAAACCTTTCTTCCATGCCCTTTAAAAGAATTTTTATTAAATTCCAAAAGAAACCACTTTAGTAGTGTATCCGTGCAATATCTCTGGACCGGTGAAACAATAATCCGTTCGCCATTTTTTTCTTTTAACATTAGCCATTATTGCAGTTGCTGCCGATCATTGATTTCACAATTACATCTTAAAAAATAATGTATTTATTATGTATAACACAAAGCTGAAAAAAATGCTAAATCTAACAGTTTAACAAATACTAAATCGACGTAGAAATATTTTCTTGTCATATACAATATTAACCAATAATAAGCTATTTCTTTATTTTACTCTTCTGATAGGAATATTTTCCGGGTCAAGATATTTGTAGTCATATTATACTGTACTAGCCGTACCCTGCAAAACCTTTGCATAGAGTTATATCCCCTTATGCTTGATCGGTAGGCTAGGTTATTTTTTGGTTTCGGGCAGATCCGATTTTTTTCATGGTTGTATTTTAAACTGGAATACTGTTGTATTAATTCTTTACTTTCGATTTAACGCACACTGGAAATGAGTATTATTATATATGATGTGTCTATGGTCATACTAAATACTACTAAATAGTATGCCTAATAGCCATGGTGGTCGTGCGATGTAGAGTGCTCGACTGTCAACAAGATGGGTCCCGGGTTCAAACCTCAGTTAAAACCTTGCGATTTGTCCAGGTCTTGGTGAAAGTCTCCAAATCCACCCAACTTTAAACTATAAGTTGGGGGAGTAAAGGACCCCTAGGCGTTGTGCTAACCACACAGGTTACTGAAAAAGATGAATTCTATACTTCATCTGCCCCGATGAGCCCGTAGGGACTTAAAGGAACTTTACCTTATTTTATGCATTTATGTGTATGTTTTTGGCATAGACTGACATATGTAATTCATATCTCTATGGACATATAGCCTACTTATAGATGTCTGTACTCTGACGTATTATTTACAGTGACGTTAGCGATTAATTTATATAATCACATATAAACACTAAATTACATCAACAAATGTTAGACCCACCCCGACAATTGTCAAGCTTTCAGTGACTCCCCCCTCCCACCCTGAATAAAATTACGTTACCTTTTTGAACAGTCCCCATCAGAGGCGTACCTAGGGTGGGGGGAGAGGGGTCTCAATTCAATTCACTACCGCATAATCCGCAATGACGTAGCTAAGTATTTAGGCCCCCCATTGTGAGTTAGGTTTGTCGCCCCCCCCCCAAATACAACGTTCTGAATAGTGTGAAACCCTTAACCACAGACATACTATATAATATGTCTATGCCCTTAACAATATATAATTATATAGCTACACGTTTACTGTTTAAATAGTTTGCAAGATCACTTCATCTTTTGCCTATTAAATATATCGTGTGCTATGAGATATGCCAGTACTTTGCAGTGACTTGCTGACATAGTCAATCATTGACAATACATTCGTCAGCATCCCAGCATAGGCATACACATAAATGAGAAATTAATTAAATGTACTAAATTGACTGCTCCACATTTAGCATACAAATTAATACCCGGGTACTCTGACATTTCTTGAATTAGGGAAAATAGCACAAAGCTGGTATCACTGAACTTCTGAAGATCGGACATATATTTTTTATTAGCCATCGTGAATTCCTGTATGCCTGTTACGTACTCCAAATAGTATTGAGTACTCCGTCGGAGGTGCCAAATATGTGTTACGGGTCCTTATATTGAAGATACTTGTAGAAGGTGTAATAAATCAGACAACACAAATCACGAAGTTAACTCCAGTGAAGTAACATCAAACAATCATTTAATACTTGAACATGAACTGACATAAAGGTAGATCCAGGAGGAGTACAATAGCAAACTGTATATATGCATCCATCTACATCGATGCCCAAAGCTAGACTAACTATAAAACAAAGCATGTGCTCTCAAATGTCGGTTAATATACGTCATTTGTACCAAATGACGTATACACTAAAGCTCCCAATATTTACACTCAAGATGGCGGAATGACGCCATAGATACTGCGGTGGGCGGAGCCTAGCGAATTGCGTCATCAAACTTAGACTATATTATTTCTCCACATTTCTCCCCTCTACCTAAGCATGATGTAATCATGTAAAACCCAATACTAATACCGACAAAAGGAAGCCACATGAAACAAAGTTCAATCATAGAACATATCCCAAATCATCATAACAACAAAATAAATTATCCAATGATTAATCAAATCAATATTGCATGGAATTATAAATCAATACATGCAAACAATATAATAAATATTATCAATCATATATGTATGAACATATTGAATTAAATTAAAATTTCTCATCATTTTTTTTTCTCTTTTCGTTACTGATATTTATTATTTTATTTTTTCTATGTGACTTGTTTACTTTTTTTCTTCCAGGTGACCTTTTTTTTTATGTCACTAGTTATTCTTCATTTTTTTTTTTCGAGTGACTTCTCTTTTTTTTTCATCATAATCAACAATTATTATCAAACATATTATGTCGTCAGATACACATATACATGTAAACATGTCATCATATGAACATAATATACATGTAAACATACACATTATGGTGAACCAAGTTTCTTACTGCCAGGACATAGCTTGGTTAAGAGAAAATATTAAAATCTCTCCAATTCCCATTAATATTTCTCTCCGTGGTTGGAATGAAACCATATCTTGCTCTTCTACCCTGATTATAAATATTACAGTCATTCTTACAACATCTCAACAAACATGTTCTACATGAACAGTGGTAATGAGGGATAAATTCTGGCTCATTAAAATTTACTACATGTCTAACATGGGGATTTGTATGGGGATATCTACTGCAATTATTATAAGCTAGACATCTAACTGTGTTAAAATGGTTGTATCGACCAATAGGTGGGTCCTTCCATTCACGGTTTTCATTTCTTTTATTTTCTTTTCCATACGACCATCTATTTGTTTCTCTGGTTTGATCACCCTTACGTCCAGATTTCTTGATTTGAAAATCATAATACCTTCTTTGTTTCTTTTGATTTTCACTGGGTACAATGTAATTTTTTTCTCTTTGACAATAATAGTTAGGGTTCTTTCTTTCTTTCAGTATTATAATTCAGTAACATTACACATATGTTCCTCACTTATCTTATCAACTTTATTGAATCCTACCATCAGTTTGTCATTGTCTATTGACACTGTCGATTTTTTCTTCTCTTTATCTCCTTTCTGTCTCTCTATAAATTTGTTTGAAAAAAATTCACTAGTGAAATGACTTAGCTTGGGGGGTGGGGTCATTTTATCGCCCTCCACGCTGACTCCAGGGGTAGCCGACATATCAAGCTCTTAACGCCTTTTTTCCTTCGCGATTACTTCCTTCCTCATTTCCCGTTCTGCGGCTCTTTCTTCCCTCTCTCTCTCTGTTCCTTTTCCTTTCTTTCTTCCCTCTCTCTCTGTTTTTCTTCCATCTCTTTCTTTTCCTTTTCCTTTCTTTCTTCCCTCTCTCTCTGTTTTTCTTCCATCTCTTTCTTTTCCACCCTTTCTCTCTCTACAGATACCCAGGTTTGTAACTCTTGGCCTGTAATGCCAAGTCCTTTACCAGCTTCAACAATATTTAAAATTGATGACATGGCAGTAACCAAACCCAATTATAACTAATAAATGAAGATGTTTGAAACTATATATCATACACAAAAAATATTCTATTATGTCATCAACATACAAGTAATAACTAAATAAATACAAAATTCCTTTTTAAAAAAAATCAGCAAATTAAATGTTTTGGCTGCTCAGGGTGGACCCTATTTTAACCTCTACTGTATTAAATACAGAATTCCACCAAGAACAACAAACAAATAATTACACCAGATTTCAATATTCTAGTAATAAATATATATAAAAAAAAATATGCCAACTTACATATAAAGAAATACACAATAGTAAATTTTGTTCCTTGACTTCGATGGTTGATCCTCGGTGATCCCGGTCCGCGATGTTCGATGTGGGGTTGACTAACACACGGGTTGATCCTTGGTGATCCCTGTCCGCGATGTTCGATGATCCCTTGTTGATCCTCGGTGATCCTATGGTGGGGTCCTCTGACGATGAGGAGGTGATTCCCAGCCACACGGTAACGTCGGCCCCGTCAGTACACAGCAACTCTGGCCACTTTAAGCAGTAAAGTTGGCCACTTCAGCAACAGTGGGGTTGGCCTCTTCAGCAAACAGCAAGGTTGGCCTCTTCAGCAAACGGCAAGGTTGGCCTCTTCAGCAAACAGTAGGGTTGGCCTCTTCAGTAGCAGCAAGGTAGGCCTCTTCAGCAAACGGCTAGGTTGGCCACCTCAGCAAACAGTAACGTTGGCCACTTCAGCAACAATAGGGTTGGCCACTTCAGCAAACAGTAACGTCGGCCACTTCAGCAAACAATAGGGTTGGCCACTTCAGCAAACAGTAACGTTGGCCACTTCAGCAAACAATAGGGTTGGCCACTTCAGCAAACAGTAACGTCGGCCACTTCAGCAAACAATAGGGCTGGCCACTTCAGCAAACAGTAACGTTGGCCACTTCAGCAAACAATAGGGTTGGCCACTTCAGCAAACAGTAACGTTGGCCACTTCAGCAAACAATAGGGTTGGCCACTTCAGCAAACAGTAACGTTGGCCACTTCAGCAAACAATAGGGTTGGCCACTTCAGTAAACAGTAACGTTGGCCACTTCAGCAAACAATAGGGTTGGCCACTTCAGCAAACAGTAACGTCGGCCACTTCAGCAAACAATAGGGCTGGCCACTTCAGCAAACAGTAACGTTGGCCACTTCAGCAAACAATAGGGTTGGCCACTTCAGCAAACAGTAACGTTGGCCACTTCAGCAAACAATAGGGTTGGCCACTTCAGCAAACAGTAACGTTGGCCACTTCAGCAAACAATAGGGTTGGCCACTTCAGTAAACAGTAACGTTGGCCACTTCAGCAAACAATAGGGTTGGCCACTTCAGCAAACAGTAACGTTGGACACTTCAGCAAACAATAGGGTTGGCCACTTCAACAAACAGTTTTCACGGCGCGCACCCAGGGTGGTGGCCGCCACGTAATTCATCGATGAATGCTTAACCGGTAATTACAACGAGTCTTAATGTACTCACTCCTCTGCTCCTGAATCCAGCTAAGTCAGTCAGTTCGCCGTCGGAGGTGCCAAATATATGTTACGTACTCCAAACAGTATTGAGTACTGATAGATAGATACTGCGGTGGGCGGAGCCTAGCGAATTGCGTCATCAAACTTAGACTATATTATTTCTCCACAATGCCTATAATGACCTTTTTTTCTAAGTGGAATAAAAAATTTTAGCTCATGCCCAAAGCTAGACTAACTATAAAACAAAGCATGTGCTCCCAACTGTCGGTTAATATACGTCATTTGTACCAAATGACGTATACACTAAAGCTCCCAATATTTACACTCAAGATGGCGGAATGACGCCATAGATACTGCGGTGGGCGGAGCCTAGCGAATTGCGTCATCAAACTTAGACTATATTATTTCTCCACAATGCCTATAATGACCTTTTTTTCTAAGTGGAATAAAAAATTTTAGCTCATGCACAGTGTTTTATACAGACCATTTTAGGGGGTAGTTTTCACCCCCGGCTTTTTTCCCTGAACATGATTACGACTAGGGAGCGACCGATATGCCTTTTTACTGATACCGATACCGATATTTTATTTTTAGGGGCTGTCAATTATTTATGTCAACAAATTTTTGGTGATTTTTACCTCCCCCCCCCCTTTGTCAACAACTTGTCAAACTTCCAGAGACCCCCCCTATAAAATTAAGTCAACATTTGATTACCCCCTCCCCCCTAAAAAAGGTGGCTTCCAAAATGTTTATGTGGCAAAATTAGTAGGAATATAGTTAGTTTAATTAAAATACTGAATGTTAAGCGAGTGTGTAACACAGAACTACAAACGCTGCTTAATTTTCCTATTAAGTAATTATATTAAATTTAAAAAAAGTAACATTGTTGACGTCAACTTTTCTTGACCTTCCCCCTCCCCCTTGTCAACAATTGTCAAAATTTTTCTGACCCCCCCGTCCCCGCTATTTTGTTGACGTAATTAATGGACAGCCCCTTAAGCAACAACAATGCTAAACACGTGTTTTCTTCGTGCTGTATGACGTATATGACCCATGCTAAAATATTTTGTAACACTTCGCCCACGCGTGTCTTGTTTACCCCCCCCCCCAACTTCACATCCCAAAAAAAAAAATACACACAGATGTTCACTAATTGTATCATTCAAGGTCATACATTAGAATTAAGAAACGCCAATCCTATTGTTTCAAGGTCATATCTCTGATGTGGACGTGACAATTTCTGTGTACGGGATTTTTTTTCCTTTTTTTAAAAATCTTGTCTGATCTGGTTATAGAATTGGGTTATTTACTGATTTTTTTTTCTGCATCTCTGTTGTGAAAAAAAAAAACAATGTATCGGCAGCCAAAAAACGGCCGGTCCGTTAGTTAACCCATAGTGCCAATATCGGTTTGACTATCGGTCGTTCCCTACAACAATCGGCCGATCCGATATTAACCGATAGTGCCAATATCGGTCCGATACCGATCCGATTATCGGTCGCTCCCTAATTACGACCAAACAATACAGAATTTGAAATTTCACCCCCGGATTTTCCCCGGAAGTGCGGGGGTGTGGATAAAACACTGGCTCATGCATATCAATGGCTATGTGTTATTATTAGGCTATGTGTTAAAAGTTATGTGGCCTATTATTTGTATTTAAAAATAAGTAGCCAACATAGGGAAAGGTTGAGGTATTAACTGTTTCCTGCCAACCAGGGTCGGCATGTTGCACCACTTATGATCCGCCCATTTCAGAGACCGAAGTCGGGGGTCTGTAGAAAGGGCGTGATAACCAGTTACATCATTATTCTTTTTTATTATTAGTCTCATAAACGTGTTCTATGTTCCTTAAATAAAGTGAAATAAATGGAGGGTGTAAGTTGGCTACAGATCCTAAACGCGATCGCATACTATATCTAATTTGTATTGTATGCTTCTTTGCTCAAATCGTGCAAATTTTTTTTCGTCACTTCTCTATAGCTCAGCGCCATGTAGGCTACATAGTCCGCACAAGGTTGTATAGACCGACACTTTTGAGGAACACCCAAAACAACTTTCAATGGAGACAAACTTTCATTAGAAAAGTACTGACTAAAATATACTGAATACTCTGTAGAGTATAAATTTGTACAAAAAAATTATATTTCTCAAAAATAAAAGTTGAAGAAAAAAAAAACACGTTTGACTTTAGAAATCACAATAGCAAATTTTATAACAAGCTTTAAACATAGGCCTACCCGGTAACAATAAAATGAAATCGAGATAATTTTCTAATTAATTTAAACGATAATGGAATTGATATTTTAATTGCTGAACAACTTGTTGAGCAATACGAAATCTTTGGAAAGTATGAACAGCATATTAGAGTTCGTTTTAAAGTCTAGATATTATCATTTGCTACTAAAAAAAGGGTGCCTGATTTGAGAACAAAATGACAAAAACATATTACAAAATTATTGTGAAAAAATGTCGGAAAATACTGCTATCAACAGTACCATACCCACATAATACTATTATCATTTATATTCTGTGAGCACAACTTGTTATTTGAAGATTATATGCTTTAGCTAATCATTGTGCTATATAGATGTCCTGTCAATATTCATACACTTAACGCATCATTATTACATTGTCTACATCAGAGGATTTCAACCTGTGGTACGCTGATCCTGGGGGTCCGCAAAGAGCTTCAAAGGGGTCCGTGGGCAAGTCAAGGAAAGTTGTGATTTTTCTTGTATAAAGTATTGCTTTTTGGTTGATTGGTTAGCTTTTAGTTAAACAAAAAAATACTAGCTATGCCAATGTTTCAGGCACAGACAACAATGTGCAGAATTGAAAACTTCGCTGGTATTTCCTTATAATTTCGTCTGTAGTCTGAGCAGGAGTGTGTATTGTAGATAAATAGTCTGGTTAATAAGTGGTTACAATTATTATAAGCCTAGAATGGCCTAGAAATAATCGTAGACATAAGTTTTTGATATCAAAATTGCTGGTATACACTTCGCATGTTAATTTAAAATTACACCCACGTATTGTTTTGGTTGGAAGTAGATTTTTTTGTAAATTTTTAATATGAAAACAGCCAGAGCGATAATAGGGATTTTTTTGCTACTGCATCGATGAAACGGTGCGAAATTCTAGCAATAAACCTATTATGCTGTTCTGTTTTCATGTGACTTGCTTATGTGACAAATACTTTTTAAAATGTTAGTAAGCAATACAAAATATTTGATAAGATTGGTATGTGTTTTATTATAATAGTCAATTTAATTTTAAAATGTAAGTTTTGGTCATCAGAAAATGAAATATTTTTACAACATTTTTCTTAACTTCACTTCGTGTCTGTTTGTGTGTCCCGGAATTTTGCAATCCAATTTTAGACCACTTTCCGATAAGCTATAGCTCTGATAATTTCAATAAAACTCAGAACTTGATGATAATGCAATATTCTTACTATTTCATTATGATTTTATGAGTTTCTTAATAAATAAAATTAAATATGTATGGCGAAAAGTCACAGCATTGTCTAAATCAAGGTAAATTACTGGGGCTATACTCTACTGCGCCGGAACACGTGTGTGATTAGACCACTTCCAGAACAAACAAAAGAATTAATGGCCAAAATTGATTTTAAAAGAGAACGCAGCGCAATAAAAACAAATGTGTTGAAAAATTATTTAAAGTGAAAGAACTCAAAATTTATATTTTCTGTTTATAAACATGATACTCCAAAAAGTTTCACTACTCTCCAGTGGCGGCGGAACGAAATATTTTAAGGGGAGGCAAGACAAAATTTAAGGGGGGGCGCCGCCCCCCATTGAAAATTTAAGGGGGGGGGGCAAGACAAAATATGACCAAAAGACAACTTTTACCCCCTTAATTCAATAATAGAATATAGTCATTCTGTAGCAAGTATTTAATCGATATTATTAAAGAATAATATATTAAAAAAATAATAATGAACATTGAGCACTTCTGTCTTCAACTGATTCATTATTGAAATGAATATTAGGTATGTTACTATTTATTTTTTTAGCTAAACTGAGCAAATTCGGCAGTCTGACAGGATTATTAATCATTGTAAACATTGCAGCTTATGTGCTAACTACAAATATAACAGTTAGTAGACCTATCTCTTGTTTTTCAGGGCATACGCATAATATCAGTTTCAAACATTCCTGTATTATTTATTTCTGATATTTTATAATAATTACATCTGCAGATAGAAAATAAAATTTATGACATTCTGAAATTTAGATAGTTACAATTAAGCAAGATATTTAAATTTTAATATTCAATTAATTACATTGATTAAGAAGGGGTTTCACATTACACCTAGATTTCCCGGGCAACGCCGGGCTTAATATCTAGTAATTACTAAGTAGCGAGATTTAAAAGTCTCAACAGTCTTTGGATAATATTACAAATCAATCCAAGTATAAATAAAACTATTTAAATGCACCAAAGTATTCTTGGCGATGTTCGTTCAAACTTATAAAGGCTTCTGCAATTTCTGTAAGATTAACGTTATCAACCCTGTCCTTATGTGTGTGCAGAATAAGCAGATTGTTGAGACGTTTTTCAGTCATTGTAGAACGTAGATAGGTTTTAAGACGACGGAGAGTCGAGAACGTTCTTTCAGCTGTTGCAGATGAAACTGGACATGTGAGATAAATACGCAGCAATGTGTAAATCTCTGAAAACATAGTTTTTCCAATTGAACTTTCAAGGTTGAAGAGGTCGCCTATCGTTGAAATCTGTGTAACTTTTTTAAGTTTTAGTGCATGCCTCTCGTTCATGCTTTTAACAAAATCACAAAACATATTTATTTGTGTTCCAAGTCGAGCACAGTTAATTTCTGGATAACCAAGAAGCCATTTGTTTTCATCCAGTTCCATATTGATCTGTTGTGGTTCATTTGCTGCTGCCACAATTAATTTTTCAATACTTGTCATAACCTGTTGTCCTTCATTTTCCAGTGAACCGTTCATGTATTGCTCCAATTGCAGCATCAATAGCCTGAAAATATTTCTGGCGAAAATATTCCTCAACAGTTTGAAATTCGAATGGTGCTGATCCGTCTTGAAATGTTCGAGGTCGTTTTCGAACCCTTGGTAGAACTGGTGCATCAGTTAGTCCGTCAGAAAGTTTTAGGACATTTTCGTAAAAACTTCTGAACATTTCATCTTGGCGCATCCGAGTAAGATATTTATTCAGTGCTTCAATTGCTGTGTTTATTTCTTGATAGTTGATGTCTTTACTCTGCAGAGATTTGTTTGCTTGTTCCGAAGCAGAGAAAATTAAGATGCCTAATTTTAAACCAAATAGTGTATCAAAGTTGTCCATTAGGCTAGCATAACCATTAGCCTTACGACCAGCCTCTGAATTTTCTTTGGCTATAGCAGCCAGTTCTTCTTGCAGGACTGCATAATTGTCGATGACAGATTCCAGAGCAGCCGTTCTAACAGTCCAACGTGTTGGGCAAAGAGGTTTTAAGGCATTAAAATTTTGTTTTGGAAAGAGCAACGTGCCATGGTCTCCAGATTCAGTGTCAGGTTGAGCTTTCTGAAGATTTTCAAAGGCTACCAATCGCTTCGGTGAAATTCTAATAATGTTAACAACTTCTGATGTAAAATCAAGAGCAGCTTTTACTGGATCACTATTCTTACACACATCTTGCAAACATAAATTTAAATTATGTGCTGAACAATGCACATAGAAAGCACGGTGCTCCAACGAATGAATTCGGGTTGAAACACCTTTATATTTTCCGCTCATAGTTGCAGCACCATCATATGCTTGGCCACGGCAATTTGATAAATTCAGGTTGCAACGTTGTAATACATCTAATATTGCTGCCGTAATATATTCAGAATTTGTTGCGTCGATCTGAACTAAACCAATTGTGTCTTCAAAAACTTGAAATTGTTCTCCAACCCAGCGCAAGGAGATGCACAGCTGCTCTTTACGTGATATGTCCATTGTTTCGTCAGCTATCAGTGTAAAATAACCTGCAATTTACAATAATAACAAAAAATGTATTAAACTTGTCAAAATTTAGATAGATGATTTAGATAAAATCCAAATAAAATGATTGCCCATGGGCACTAAACAGTTCACTGTGAATGACTGGGAGTTATTTTTAATTAAGATTATGCAATGTGCAGATAAATTGTGCTGATCATACTGTGAAAGCTTGCATGATATGCAGCATTTGTTTAAAAAAATATGCTTAATCCAATTATAGTCAAAGAACACTACCTGCATGTTTTATATCCTCAAGCAACCCTCTCAAGATGTTGTTGGCAGTTAATTCAATTATTTCATTTATTATGTCATGTGATGAATATGTTCCATTCAACACCCATTGTTTCAACTCAGTGTTTTCATAACTTCTAGCTTCTGATAGGAGAAGTTGGTGTAGATTACCTTCACTATCTGTGTGTCCTCTCAAGCTCTGACCTTGTCTGACAAGATACAACAGTCCATGAAGTTGACGAAAGAACAACTGACGTCGATGTTTCTGCTGATCTGAATATGATGAAGACAACTGAGCCAAAACATTTAAGTGTTTCTGAGCATCTAACTTATACAATGATTCCCTATGCAATTCTGATTGATCGTGGGCTTGGAATTTTTCAGTGGCTTTTTTCCAATTTGAAAATCCAGTACTAACAAACACATCACTTCCAAATTTTGGGCCAGGTTCTACAAGCCCACGTTGTGATGCATGACTACATGTGAAACAAAGAACAATTTTACGTGTATCACAATAGGTAAGCCAATTGTAATCGTTTGCCCATTTAGGCAAAAAAACTCTCCTTCCAGGTTCAGACTTATCTTTTTTTGATGGAATGTATGGGTTACTCCTACCAGGCATACAGCAAAGGGCAGTGCAATCCTGATTGCCATGTACAATGGTTGACATGCTTTGACCTGTAGACTGTTTCTGACTAGACTCTTGTGAGATACTTTGACCTGTAGACTGTTTCTGACTAGACTCTTGTGAAATACTTTGACCTGTAGACTGTTTCTGACTAGACTCTTGTGAGATACTTTGACATGTAGACTGTTTCTGACTAGACTCTGTTGACATGCTTGATTGTTTCTGCCTAGCAAACATGTCTGACAGTTTGCTCTGTGTAATGGTTTTCTTTAATGTGTTCTTAATTGTTGTCGGCGAAGATGAGAACAATTTACAATGTACTTTAACCACTGCATCAAAGTGTTCACAACCAGATTTTCCAGTTCGTAAGACATAAACATTATATTTAGAACTTGCAGATTGAATTCGCAATGGTTTGTGACAAATCTGTGAGATTACACCATTTGAATTCTCATCAAATATATTTAAAGTCATGTCTATTGCATTGCAGAGGACAGGTATGCAAATATCAACTGAATCGCTAGTGTATTTCTTGTATTTCACATAGTTTGAAAATTCAAATTTAAACTTTTCAAAAACAGCATTTGCACTTGCTTCGGATTCACAAGACATGCCATCATCCAGAAAGTCTTTATAATATTCAAAATTAGTGAAAGCTTCTATTTCTAGCTTGTCAATGAGTTCTGTTGACGTCAAATTAACATTATTATTACATGCTAGCGCTTCTCGAATGCTATTCAGTAAACAGTGCCCATCTTCTGCTATTTTTAGAATCGTTAAACCATGTTCTGATAATATTTTCATAAGTTCAGCACGGTCACAGGAACTGACAATAATATCTTCCATTTCTTTTTCGAACCTGTTAAAAAATTTTAAAACAGTTAAATTATATGTGAAGTAATAAATCAATTAGTATGTGTTATTAATTATTTGTATTACCAGGCTTTAATGAAACTGATGATAGATCAATGTAGAAAGGACAGTAGGGACACTCACATAGACAAAATCTATAAACTAAACTCAATTTTGAAAATTCTTCAGACCACCAACAGTAATTTTAATTATTTAACCCCGACAGGCATGAACCAGAAAAGAGAAGCAGCCTAAGCCTCAGTGTGGGACTCATCAGCATTGATAACAAAGAGTGTACACTTGTAATCAAATTTTGAAATAAATATTATCAGAGGCGTTCATATGGATTTGGGGGCCCGGGGGCTTGACCTTTTTTGGGGCCCCTGCAATTTGACATTCGACATCATGAATTAATGTACTAGCACATATTATATTAGCACATATGTCTAAATTCAAATTGGTACAGTATATCAATAAAATTAACAAAAAATAATCATTAAAACTTTTTTAATGAATAATTCCGTTGATTATATGGTGATAATGCAAATGCTGGATATTCAGGGTGTCAGCCCCCCCCCCTCCCAACCCTCAAGACTTCCAACGAGCAATGGTACATATTTCGAATTTTCTTGCATTAGACCTAAGAGAATCTACATTAAAATACTTAAGTGATACAAACGATAGTATTACTGACTGTATTTCAGAAAGATGTATATTACTTTCATTAAACTGAGTTTGTAAAATACGTCTCCAATTTCATGAAACCACGTGATTATATCAGTATTTTTTTTAGCGCGTCTGCAAAAGGAACTCTAGATTGATCCGAGCAGCTGTGAACTGTATTCATTACATAAGCTTCAGACGCTCTGCATGATGGCACACTGTGCTACTGGTCTGTATCTTGGCACCCTGTACTACTGGTATATGTGGTGGCACCCTGTACTACTGGTCTATGTGGTGGCACCCTGTGCTACTCCTCATATTTTTTACTATGATCGGTTATAAAACTGACTACACCGAGTTCTTTCTGCTATGAAATTTAGAATCGTTCATTTTGTTGTCATCCCTATATTGATGTCACCCGGTGCGGCGCGCCCTTACTAGTTACGCCACTGAACTACCTTATATAACAACGTGAATATCAAGATTACATTGCGGTAAATAGGATTCCCGGCTAGCTAATAACATCTAAAGTTCTTCACCAATTGCCTTGAAATTTACACACAAAATCGCAGTAAATCAATAAACAGAATTAGAAACGAAGACTTTCTTAATACTTACTTTTAAATTAAAGTGGTGTCATTACAGTGGTGATCTGTCTCTGTCTTCACTTCTCTGGTAGCGATTGATACTTCATCTAAGCTTGTACTCACTCACAGACATCACAAATAAATGATATAAACTGCCAAGTCCGATTCATATACTTTATTTGACGATTACACAAATTATGATTTCAAGATATAAGTAGAATGAAACTATACTCTCCCAGGTAATATTTACTAAAACATCACTGCATCCTGTGTGCTGCTTATACCTCACTGTATTTTAATCTCTCTCAATGTGTATCCCCACAAAAAGATGCTAGCATCTTTTATAAGAACCTAATTACTGCTTCTTCTCAACTATGTCTTTGTCTCTGATTGGTCGGTCCCTGATTGGTGATATTCTGTTATTTCAGTCAAAACAGCAGAGACCCTGAACTTGTGTACTTTAGTGACAAATTAATTGATTGACCCATCCCTGACCCAATGATCCACATTCTTGAAAATACAATGTTTGACCTATATTCTTGTAAATACAATGCTCAACCTAGAAACATTGGGACACTGATTCTTTGTAACATTGAGCAAACCCATGTGGAAGTTTGGCGCCATACATACGAAACCAGACAGTAGATAATTAGCTTATCACAACATTTGTCTCTTGAGAACATAAGGGCGCTTAGCCTTGCTTTTAATTCCAGCCTAACCAGGTCATCTAACGTTTAACAGGTATGTGTCACCTAAAAATACAAACTCTCTTTAAACATGACCCACACTGTAATCATTCCCGGCCCTTCCAAAGTGTGTTACAAAAACATTACCGACGTGGTCATTACAGCGTGTGGCTGGTACAGATAGTATTTAATATTTAGTGCTAAAATAAACATTTTGGAAACTCCTTTGGGGCCCCTCTCAAGTGGGGGCCCGGGGGGACGTTTGTATTTGGACCCCTCTCCCCCCACCCTGGTTACGCCACTGAATATTATTCTATTTTTATTAACTTTATGAATGATATATATAAAATGTTGACACATACCTTACTTTTTAATCTTTTTTGTATCGTAATGTCAGTTTGTTTACAAATTTAATAGTGAAATAAGATCAGAAAATAATTATTATGAATGATGATGAACACGAAACTAGAAACCGGAACCTCAATAAACAAAAAGTAATTTATGAAAAGATAATAAATAATTGCATTTACTTTAAAAATTACATTTGCCGTCATTCGTTAGATGGCAACACATTTTAAAATATGCCACAACAATTCTCAATAATGTGATTACAGTAACAAGTAAATTATTTATAATTTCTTTCAAATATTAAATTTAAGAAATAAATCAAATGAATTATGAAAATGATACATATAAACTAAAATGAATTACAAAGTTAAAAAAGTTAAACAAAGTTAAAATTTTAGGGGGGGGCAGACCGGAAATTCAAGGGGGGGCGCCGCCACCCTTTAAAAGTTTTAGGGGGGGCGCCTGCCCCCCCTGCTCCGCCGCCAGTGCTACTCTCTTTGATTTTCTGCGCTATAATACATGTGACGTCAGAGCTCTCCAGGACGTTCGAGCAGAAATATATATAGTTAAATCGGGTCTGTCTTACAGTACTCTTACACCAACATTTTTTAGCTCTTCGTATTAATTGAAAAAAAAATATTTTAACTAAAAAGTAGAAAATGAAAATTACATTATAAAAAATATTTTATAAAAAACAACGTTTTTCTTGCGTACTAAAAAGCAGACAATAATTTATGAATAAATTGGTAAAAACGTTGGGCGCATGTTAAATGTCAATGTTATACAACACTAGAATTAATTTTACATACTCATATGCATTTTGTTATCTAGACTAAGTTCTAATAAATGATCTGCAATATCGTGATATTTCGAAAAACTTCTGTAATAATTCTTTTGGGATTTAATTGTTAACATTTGATGATTCTAATACTGTAATACAAACATTCACATAATATAAGATTCATGCGCCCAACGTTTTTCGTTTTTATAAAAATCAGAAGCTTTTATAAAGTCTATTACTATTACCATGTTACCAATTTATTCAGAAATTATTTTCTGCTTTTTATGACGCAAGAAAAACGTTGTTTTTTTATAATGTAATTTTTTACAGATAATTACCTCACCTAACCCTACCTACTCTGAAACTTAGTCTCTAATTTTTTTTTTCTGTGAGATCTGAGTCAACGGGACTAAACTGTTGTTGGTCTTCGAGCGTTGTATTTGGTTGGTAGCATGACGAATAGTGCGTTCCAAAAAAACTCACACAATTGCAGAAGAGCTAATTATACCGGCAGCAGTCAACAATGCAAATTCGGTCTAGGAAAGGAATACAGTCAAAAACTGCAAGCCATTCCATTGTCTGATAACACAGTAAGCAGACGAATCGCCGACATGTCTGAGGATGTTCTCTGCCAACTGATTGCACACCTTCAGCATATCAGATTCGCAATTCAGCTTCACGAAAGTTCAGACATTGCGAATGCAGCCCGATTGTTGGTTTACGTTTGATACTGCTGGGAAGGTGAATTCGTGGAAGACTTTTTATTCTACAAGTCGCTGTCGGGGTGCACAACCGGTGAAGAACTTTTCGTTTTGATTCATATTTTGAAAAATCTGGACTGGCCTGGACACAATGCTGCGATGACTGGTCATAAGTCTGGTATAGTCGCACGAGGGAAACAAGCAGCGCCTCACATAGTATCAACCCACTGCGTGATTCACAGCGAGGCCTTGGCGGCAAAGGACATGAATGAATATCTTGCTGACGCGTTTTCCACATGTATTAAAATTGTTACCTTAATCAAAGTTTGTTTGAAAACATGTGCCGCGAAATGGAAGCCGACCACAAGCATTTATTGCTTCACACGGAAGTCCGGTGGCTATCATGCGGTCGCGTTGTTCAGCGCGTTTATGAATTACGAGACGAGCTGCCCATTTTTCTAAACCAGCAAAACGAATCGATGGCACACTTCTTTACAAACGAGACATGGGTTGCCACACTAGCTTATCTTGCAGACATTTTTTTTTAACATTTTGAACAGTTAAAATCTGTCATTGTAAAGATATGAGAACAAAAGTCGATGCCTTCCAGAAAAAAACTTCGCATATGGATAGGAAGATGTGAAGAAGGCACCTATGATATGTTTTTGTTGTTGGCTGACTTTCTGAAAGCGAACAATATTTTGACAAGTGTCATTGCAGGCACCATTTTGAACCACCAACAGCAGCTGTCGTATTACTTTCATCAGTATTTCGGCGATGAAGATATCAGCACATTTGATTAAATTTGAAATCCTTTTGAATGCGAGTTAACCGTTTTAACTGGTCGCGAACAAGAACAATTGGTCGAATTGTCATCTGACAGGACACTGCACATGCAGTTCAGCAGACTGCCACTTTTGTTGTTCTGGCTAGCATGTTTCAGGAGTACTTGCTGCTGTCAGACAAAGCGATCACTGAGCAGAAAACTGTGTAACAGACATATCAGTAGAATAAATACTTGGTGATTGTTTCATTTTTTGGATAGATAGCTATTTCTGTATGTGAAATGACTTTTACATGTTTAGCGCGTAACTTAGGCCAGGCCTACCGTTTAGCAAATTTTAAGTAGATTGCACCCGCAAACTTAAGACATAATATTCTGTATTCTGGCCCAACCTGAGGTACGTAAAGTTGAGGCCAGGGCGCCTTAATCTATGGGGGTCCGCCACCCGAGCTTGGAATGTATGTGGGGTCCGCAGCATAAAAAAGGTTGAAAACCTCTGGTCTACATCGATATAATTTATGAAAGGTAAACATTTCGCACACTAACTATGCCTAACTCACTATATGTCAAACTAGCAAGTTGTTCTCAAAACACGGAATTTTTTGTTGATGCATTTTGCAGAAGATAATGCTTCTCTGTATTGATTAGGGTATACCGAACTAAAAAAAAACAAATATAGTAATTGATTTAAAAAAATGTAAGTGTTCAAAGAAACAACAACTTTGGTTCTATTTCTAACTTTTATGCGAGGAAATGTTTTTGTTAAGTAAATAGATTTATCACTTCCGGTTCATACCACCCGGCTTAGAAATACTCCCAAGAAGTAAAGAGCTAAAATATTATTAATTAGAAGAATAACAGACTTCTCCACTTGAAAATGTCGGAGGATAAAGACCTAGAGTTTGTGTGGAAAGTAAAAAATGGAGAACTTAATGACATAAAGACATTTGTAGAAAAGGAGGTAAAATAATCGGTAACAGATGAGATAGTTTAAGTTGTTGATTGTTAAATTTCAATGACTCATTAAATTTCATTTAAAAATAAAAAGGCAATAATATTAATTAATGAATTATTTTAGAAATATTCAAGGCTAATATCTAAAATAATTATTTAACATCTAAGACACCTGGGTGTGTTTGTATCACTCACTCATATAATTTGTTGTAACTATTTATTCTACAACTACAGTGTAGCTTATTCTTTAGTTGAGACAGTTGACAAGGAGTTGAGTAGTATTTAATATTATAACTATATTTGTTTGTTTATATATGTAAGTAGCCTAGAAGAGTTTCTTTCCCTAGTCCTGGGATGATGGAATTCTAGTCAAAATTTAGCTCTTTAAATTTGTGATTAATAATTCCTAAAATTCTTTCATATATTTTAATTTCTATAATTAATTGTTAAAAAGCCTGCTAAAGCAGATAACAGCAATGTCCGAGTCTACCACAAGTACTGGAGAAAGTAACTAATGAATACATTTGTGTAGTTATAGTGTAAATAAATATTTACTACAACAAATTATTATGTGGGCTTATATTATTAAAAATGAGTTTCCTTTGCCCTTTGGGAAAATCTATTTCTGTTACTACAAGCATGTAAGCACATTGCCTAGCCACTTGAATTTTCCCAACTAATGTCAGATGCCCATTTAAAACTGGGTAGACTTTTAAACATTCTTACTAGGACCTGGATCTAACCAGGGACCCGTAGGCTAATAATCAAGACCAAGTGCTCTAACCATCCGTCTACCTAATACTTTGGTCATAAATTTGTCTTTGCATAACATTTTTTTATGAAACTGTTTGAGCTGTTTTGAAGCAGTTTTCCTTCATTATCTCAACCTATATAACTTCTAGAATTTCAAGTTAAAAACATAATCCTTTTTTAATAACACAAAAGAAAGCCCTTTTCAGGCTTGAAGGTGCAAGTGAATGTCATGTAGATATTAGCACTGTTATTATTTGTTATCCTCATAAGCAAAATATTTTTCACTTTGGGTGAAGATCCTGTAAAATTTGGAAACCCTTGAATTACAAAATATAAGTAAATAAAAGGGAAATTATTGATTTTGCTCTTAAAGTTGTATCCCTATTATTTTGGCATTAGGATGATCCAATTCAGCTTGTACTGTGTCCCATTTATTTCAAGTGTGGTATGACTAAATCTATATTCTGTTTATTCTGTGTGGAATGAAATAGTATAGTCTCTGTTAAACTCCTTCAAAATAATTTTCACAGGGGGTAGATGTAAATAAAGAAATCCAAGGTCGCCTTCCACTGCATTTTGCAGCAGATTATGGTCAGACAGATGTAATTGAATATTTACTTTCAAAGGGTGCTAAAGTGAATGTAAGTAAAAAGACAAATTAAGTTTAATTAGTTGAGATTACATTTACTATTTTTTCATGTCTGGTTGATTATTTTTTATTTAATATATTGATTCTCATGGCTTGTTGTTTTTTGCTTTGTCTGTATCCACTGTCACCTCCCAACATTAGAAGTTGCCAATAATTTGGTGCTTTCTGTTTTCATGGTCATTGTTATACTTAGATAAGATTAATTAAATAGAAAATATTTTAGGTAAAAAAATATATTATTTCATGTATGTTCTGTACGGCACTACCAAAATCATATTGAATTTTAAATAAGACTTGTCTCTGCTCTAATGCATATCTGCCTTCCTCATAATAAAGAGTAAGCATAAATTATCAGAATTAAAAAAAAATTCATTGATCTATTTCTTGGTGGTGTTGTTTTTTATTATTGTAATTAATTGATAATCCATATTTTTGATGCATCAGACAAGCTTAAAATTTGATATTTTAGATAATTTTAAAGTAGTGACAAGCAGTATGTTGAAGATATAACAAATGTGTCTATTACTTAGGAAGTTTGAATTATGGTCTAAGTATTGATTGGCTTTTCGTCTCACATTTCCATACACCTGTGGAGAATGTTGCTTGACAGGGACTGAAAAATCATAGAGATATAGATGATGAGCTAATGTATTGACCTATAAAAATACTAGAATATTTAAGCGAGAAAATATTGAATAGTGCTCTGAAGATATTTCTATAACAGTTTGTGTATATAAAGATAAATATCAAACTCCATTCTTAAAAAGTCTGTGAACAGAACTAAGAATACATCATTCAGAAATTTTGTTTGGTATACTTTGGCATTGGATGCACTGATAGCGAAGATGCAACTCAATTATTTATTTTATAGATGAAAATGTTAGCAGAAAGGAAAAAAAAAATACCACCACCATTCAGGACTTATTTATTTTGTAAATTGTGCAGATAAAATGGGCTTGTCAATACTCGTTATGGCTTAAAATAGCTGGCCGAGAACAAGCTAATCACAGAACAATCTGACATGTTTGTTTTGTTATTTCATTGTATTATGCATTTATGTAGAGAGCATTATCTAATAAAAACAATTCTATTTATTAGATATACAATTCATGCTTGAATCATTGTTTATTTATGATGTGACCTCTGATCAACATGGCCATCTCAATGTGGCCCCTAACCTAAAAAATGTTGCCCACCCCTGCTCTAGTGCCCAAAGTGTGGTTCTAAATGAAAGTATTTTATCCATAGGAATTAGGGTGTTATACATGTTTTGTTAATACAGTAGTACCATTGGTGTTTGAATGATGATTTCCAATGAAGTCTTGTACGTCTGCTCACTGGCTGCAAATTTCTTTGATCCTTGCAGTATAAACAGTCACTGGCTCCAATAAGAACAACTGCTCCTCCTTGAATGTCTATAGCTGTTAATTTTTAACATCCACAAGCTCTCCGCTGTGCTCCTCCAAATTTCTGCCATTGTCCTCCAGGCCCATATTTTGTTCGTACTGCATAGCCTTCATTTGTACTGTTAACAATCATTTGTCATCTTTAAACTCTCTCGTCTTTGTTCATACCCTGAAGCACAAAATGTTTTCAAAGTTGATGTTAGTAACCATTCGTTAATAGATGTGTGTGCATTCCCTGTAAGGATTAGATGAAATCTCTTAGATCCTATAAATCACTAATGGGAAGGTTTTTATGGTGCACATCCAAGGAGACAGATGGTCGTGCTGTAAAGCGCTCGACTGTCGACCTGAAGGTCCCTGGTTCGATTACTGGTGAGGACCCAGCAATTTTTCAAGTCTTGGCTACATGTCTCCCGTGGTGCCTCCATGGCCATAACACTCCCGGCTGTGGTGTAGATGAAAGTAGGGCACTACAAAACCTAAAAATTGTCCCATTTAGGTGGGCGATTTTTTTTTAAGTTAATAGAGGTAGCACTGTATATTTTTTAAATTTTGTGAAACTGCCATTGAAAAGTAAGCATTATTTATTTATTTTTAGGCACCTGATAAGTATGGAATTACTCCTTTGCTTTCTGCTATTTTTGAGGGCCACACAGCCAGTGTAAAACTCCTGTTGGCTAAGGTAAGTAACAGTAGTATTTAACCTATTCATTCTGGGAGTGGTTTTTTGACAACTTTTTCTAAGAAACCTGAACTACTACAGCAGATTTTTTACATTTTACCTAAGCAATAGATTTCTATACCTTAATCTATATGCATCATCAAGAAACATAAATCTTCTAGCAGAGAAATAATTTTTACACAAAATAGTGTTAGGTTAGCATTTGTTTCTAAATAGTACCTTTTTATTGCTTATTTAGTTGGAAGGGAGATAAAATAAAGTTTTCTCAGATTGGTAAAGTCTGCCTACATGGACATTTTAGACGCAACTTTAAGCCGCCAATCTAGCTTAAGATTACACGTTATTTGCACAAAAGCCCACATGGACTTATTTCAACTTAAATGTTTGTATAATACATTTAGATAACATATTTTAAATTAAACTTTCAGAGTTATAGTCTTTTGTTATTTAGGCCTTTGCCGAGCCTATTCTTTGTTAGCTTTACATGCATCTTTTGACTTTTCATGGCAGACAAGGTAAAACACAAAATTTATTGTTGACTTATTGACGCATCCTACTTAAGTCAGGTACCCATTTAAAGCTGGGTGGACTCGTGGGACGACTTTGCATCAGATAATACCTGGAAAAATTCCATGGTTCTCACTGAGGATAGAACCCAGAACTTTCAGGGTACCTGACTTAAGTTGGGGAAGTAAAGGCGACTGGGCATTGTGCTAACCACACAATCCCTTTAATATGCAGAGGTTATAGAAACAGATGAATTCTACACTTCATCTGCCCAGATGGCCCTCTAGGGCTAATGGAACTTTTATTGACGCATCCACTATATTGAGACATTACACTTAGCCCTAAGTCTATACTTACCAGAACATTGTGTTTCAATTTTTTCACCATGGAATAGATGTGTATCTATCACAGTCAAAATTCTTGGGTTAAAATCATAAAAAAACACTACCACTGGTCAAGACTTATTTACAGCTTATGACAGAGGGTAAAACAACACCCCTCTGGTGAAAGACGTGATCTTTTGTACGGGTGTAAGTTTCCCTTAGCCCTATATCTCGCGCCAGATATACAGCTTCTTGCTGAATGTAATTCAAACAACATAAGGGGTCATGTATCACCTTGAAGGAAGGGTGTAGGTTTGCCCCAGTTAAGTAAGTGAATTGTCCCATACATCCCCATTGACACACTCCCTGTGTAGACTGTCATGATCTCTCATATCAACAGACATTTCATTAAGATTAAGAAAATCCACTTTGACTGTGTTTTATATTGAGCAATAAATTTTAATAAATGACACTATAACAATAGCTTTAAGTATATCTCTACAACTTTAGAACCACTTTAGATAAGTTGGGAAATTTCATTTAGCTAGTCAGTTTAAAAGTTCATACGGCCAGGGCCACATTTATATATTTTGTTAAATTAAAAGTTCAGGGTCAGATCTTTGTTCGGTAGAGAAAGGTTAAAAGTACAAGTCAGATTATATAGGTTAGGGAAAAGCTCTGTAAGGTCCAAAAGACATTGTCCTTTTGTGTCAAGTGTCAGGGGGGATCACTACTGTCTCGTAAGGTCAGATCTTTGTTCGGTAGAGAAAGGTTAAAAGTACAAGTCAGATTATATAGGTTGGGGAAAAGCTCTGTAAGGTCCAAAAGACATTGTCCTTTTGTGTCAAGTGTCAGGGGGGATCACTACTGTCTCGTAATCCATAAAAGGACAATCAACTTTCTTTGTATCAAGTTGATACAAGTCATCGACCTTATCTGAAGGTAAAAGTAAACTTAGCTGTAGGTAACATAGAGATGCTAACCTGCTAGGCTGGAAAAAAGGGTCCTAATTATGGAAATAAGTTAGAAGATGGGTGGGGTGGTAGAAGGGCCAATCAGAAGAGTTTGGGCATTAGCATCATGGGACGGCTTAATTCACAAATATAATCAGCATGTAAGTCAGTTTACTTCAGACCGAATGCAGGCAAACTAGATAGAAACTGGACTGACCAACAGACGTTCAAGTATATCTTCCTCAATCCTTCGGGACAACAGTATACTTAAAGATAACATATAGTTGCAAGTAATATTGTGTACTAGATTACCAAGGCATATTTTAATCAAATAATGCAAAAATATAATGTTACAGACACTATGTATAACAGGGAGCAGACCCATTAATATATTAGCCTGAGTTCAGTCTGTCATAAAAGCTACATAATAGTGTCATCGCACTTATACAGTAAGCATCATCAATGTGTTGATTTCAAAATACATTTTACTCATTTTTTTGCATTTATGATGAAAAATTAAAATTTTACTAAAAATGTTCTAAAATGTCTGTAGATGTCTGGCAGAGTAATATGTTTCAAAAATCATCTCAAATTCACTACATCCCTAAAAAATTTTTGCAGGCAGCTAATGGATTTGTTTTGTGGAAGTGGTAATTTCAGTCCCACTATGATGTTTGGTTTAGATCACTCAAATTTTATCTGGTTACAATTTTATTGAGACTTCATAAATTATGATTGGGAGTCAGGGCCAATTTTACGTTAATTAAAGGTATTTATTTTCAAAACATCACAAAATTGATTATTTTTGGGTACAATTTGATAAGTTATAAGTACCCAAATAAGATTTATTTCAACACAACTTAATATGTATGTATTTCTTATTAATAATTGGTTGTATGCATGTTTTTAACATGCACTATTTGGAAGTTGCATAAACAATTGGAAGGTATATTGTTAACATGTCTTTTTATTAAGCAACATATAAATCTTTCTTTATAATGCATATAATTTATATGTTGGTATATTGATCATGCTATTGAAATTTATTTGTTTGAATAAATTATACAAACTGCCCATGACCCTCAGTAAAAATGTGACCATTTTCAATTATAACAATTTTAATAATTTTTTTTTTCTTTCTAATAAAGATAATTCATTTCTTTCTAATAAATCGTACACTTTTAAGCAATATCTATTAGTTTAAAATTTTTTGCTTCAGCCCAAAAAGCCTCAGTAATTGCCGGGCATGTCTAGTTTTTCCCCTATTTAACCAGAGGTTAATCACAAAATATGGTATACTTATTCCTTCTATAACATTGTTTCCTGTTACGAAAATTGCCACTTTCCCTCTATTAACTCCTATTCACTCTGAAATGGGAATTCACTATATGCTAAAAAAGGATGTGAAAATTAGGATATTTATGTGTTTCTTGTCTAGCCTAATCTTAGCCTAATATTAAATACAATTCAAAGCCACCATGTGTATTTACAATTTATAAAGATGTACAGATATTTCAAGTAGACATTGGCTTCAATATAATCATGTATTGAAGGCATCGTAATCTTGAATTTTTTAAAAATAGTAATAAAGGGATTAGTAAGTTACATTGAATGTTTGTGCGAAAATAAATTAATGACTGAAAAAGGTTTCTTATTAAAAATTCGTTGTTTTAGTTTTTCTGGAGAGGTTTCTAATGTACTGTGCTTTTAATTTACTGATTTAAGATATTTTTTGTTCCACTAATGTTGAATTTATCAGTTTCGATTTTCCATCACTTTTGTCTGCTTTAGCAGGCTTTGTAACTAGTTTGTACAAAAGATGAGATTTTGTATGTTTAAAAATTATAATCTGTTCATAACAACTAAATTATCAATATTTTTAGTTAACAAAGCTAAAATGTTATTTATCCACAGGGTGCAGACAAGACTGGAAAGTCACCTAACGGTGAATCTTACATAGATTGTGCTGAAAAGGATGAAATTAAAGCTCTTCTAAAGTAAAAGGTTTCTTTGACATTTTCAAGAACAAAACACGGAAGAAAATAAAATGTGCATCAGTTTTAAATAAAGTTAAATCGTCACCATTTTTTCATGTGATTAATGATTTTGGGAAATAAGTTCTTTGAAAACAAAATCTTTTAAAACTTTATTGCCATTGTAATTTTGTTTTTAATATGTCAAAATAATGTCCTTTTTATTTTGATAGTGTTATACATGTACCATGTTCTGTGTGCTTGACTAAGTAGTAAACTATACATTTATGACCAACTCTAATTGGTATACCTAGCAATCTGGTAGGATTTGTCGGACATATATTATCGTAATTTATATACCAAAATATCTAACCCCTAGAGTAGAAATCTTGAAATACCTGTTGATATTTTTAACACATAATGCCTTTAGGTAATTCTAACATAATTCAACAGGTATATAAAATCATACAAGATCTTTTAACTGTAAATCAATATACTAATTATTTGCTATACATTTAAATATTTATTGCCAATATTAAACCATTGTTTGTACTATTTTATACATGAATTTATTTTAACCATATTAGCAGATGTGATTTATGTGGGTTTATGGGAATGTCTGCTTGACAGTGTTTAAATACTTATAGTAAATCTATTTGTTCAATATTTGTGGACATTTTATCTTGATGACCATGTTACCTGAAATCATCTTAACATAATTGAGACTAACCAGTTATAAGTGCTGGGTGTCTTGTTTAGACAAAATAAAAGTCATTTATTGGTTAATTTTGTCTATTAGCTAATGCTAAGAGTCTGCATGGCTTGTATTTTTTGTGTGATTATGAATTTAACAATGTGCCAGTTCACCAACAAAGCTTTAAGGTAGTTTCATTTTAATCAAATGAATATGTAAATGAAATTTTCTTTTGTTTTGCAAGCATGAATTTTGTATTATTAAACCAATAAGCACTGATAAATATATCTTTTTAATTTGAGTATTATGAGATAAAAAAGTTGAAGTCATTGCTGCCTTTAAAACATCTTCAGATAAATAAATGTTTCAATCAAAGGAAAATTGATTTTGGTTTCTTTTTTTTTTTCATTATCACTGCTCTTTTAAATTCAAATACATTCACATACATGGATGTTCCACGTTTTTTTTAAATCAAAATTTTCAGTACAGGAAACATCAATTCAAACTATTATAAAATCGATTATTTAATAAAAAGACTAGGCTTGTATCTGTTCTACGCTGAAATGCAACCGGGCATTAAACTGGAGATAGCTGTAATTAAAATTAAAGATGAAATGATTCCATTTATGTTCTTTACTTACTTAAGTCTAATTAATCTTTAGTATTGTGGAGCTCTATGACATTAAAAAGTGTAATTTCTGTAGTTAGGCTTTTGGCCATGTGCTCCGAAAACTAGAAGGGATTTATAATTTTAACTATTCTTTTAACAAAATTTTTTTTCATTGATAGTACTTCACCATTAAAATCCATTAGAAATTATTGTACCATTAACATAATAAACTTGAACAAGCATGTCTTCTATGAGAGCTCTCAGTGAGAATATTCAAGGGTCCACAGAAAGATTTGGAACGTTTTTTTAAGGTTTAAATCCAGGTGTCACCCTGGAAACTAGGTGCCATGTGATACCCCTTCCTATAAATAAATAAATAAAATACACCAATCGTGCACAAATATATATAATGCACATTATATTTCATTTAATTAAAATGAGCTTAATTATCTTTGCAAGTGAAGCTTCAAGCTAGAGACTTAGGAAAATGTTGTGGCGAAATGGATGATGATAAGCATGTTTTAGAATGTTCATGAATACTTTCACTCACTAAAGCATTTCTTTGATATTATTGAAAGGAAGAAAATCCAACCCTGGCCTTTGGGACCAAACAATCTATCCATTTACTTCAAAAATATAAGACAGTAACAAAGGTGAGTAGGAATAAAAATGTCTCATCGTTTGCCATCTGTAAGGAACTAACTCAAATTTCACATGAGTGAAAAAACCATGAAAATCCAGGTTTTGTACAACACATTGATGTGAGAAAACATTTTCTGGCACTCATAGTAAGAAAAACATTAATCCCTGTCATGTCGGGCCAGCACAGAATCAATAACAGGACAAAAAAAGTCACTATACCTGAAATTGAGCTATTTTGTGATACCCTATGAGATTTTAGTGTTTGGCTTCCTCTGAAAAGTGCAAAATCATTTAGCAGTGCTCTTTAAGCACCCCTTTCTGGTTCAGCGCTTTGTGTGGCTGCACAACCTAAGTTACTGGATACCATTAACTAAATGAAGCAGCCGTATATTTAATATTTTGTAGTAATTTAATTTACAATTATAAAATGTTTACACTGTGTCCGGTGCTTTCAGGAAATGTTAAAGATTTTGGGGGGTTTTTAATGACCAAAAATTAACAATTGTGTACAGTAATGTATGTTTATACATGTACTATGGTTTTAACTATTACATTATTAGTAATTTTGTTCACAAAAACAGTAAGTTTAACTACTACTGTAAATTTGTCTTTACATGCTGTTTTTGCATATAACTGATACATATTATATAACCAATTCTCTGCAATTCATTAAGTACCAGTAGTGTTTAAAAACAAGCACCTTAATTTATGCTAATAAAACATGTTGCCTTATAAACTTTAAAAATTTGTAAAATATTCCCAAAAACTTTCCTATCTATACAAGCAGAGAAGAACCATAACTAGACAGCATGTAACAAGTTTTAAATCATATGAAACACTGCATAAACCTTTACAAATTATTTTACTTGAGACCACACACAGAATAAAAAAAATCAGAATAAATGGTGGTAACTGCATTTATTGAAGTCAAAAGGCATAAAAAGCCAGAACAAACTTTAACGGTATGATTTCTGGTATCTGGCGCGGGCACCTGGGCCTCCAAACTTCTTGGGCTCACAGCGACGTGGATCTGCTACCAGTAGAGATCTATCGTACTGAATTAGAACATCCTTGATCTCTTTCTTGGATGCTTCATCAACATCTGTGAAATTTTTTAGAACACAAAATAAAATTTTTGGTCTCCAAATTTTAACAATTCGGTCACATAAAAAATATTCTGAATAAAATAACTTACATTTTTGGTAGTATGCAACAATTGCCTTAGAAATGGCTTGTCTTACAGCTGTAGAGAAAAAAATAGGCTCAAATAAAAAACTGAAAGCACCATATTAGTTAACAGGTAAAAGGGGGAAACACCACTGTGCTTGTTTTTTTTTATTTCTATGTATGTACCCATATTAAATGGAGATTATTATAATGTAGAATGCTGGGAAATAGTTTCATCAAGGGGTGGGAGAATAACTCAGATAAAGTTATAAAAAAAAGTATTTAACAGTAGTTATATAACATGATTAATTTAAAGATAATTTAGGACAAAATGAGCTTACCATAAATCTGAGCAACATGACCACCACCTCTAACTCTGACACGAATGTCTACACCAGAAAATCTGTCCTTGCCCAATAACAAAACAGGCTCTTGTAGCTAAAAGAAATCGAATGGAGAATAAATTATCTGTGTTTCAATTCTTAAAAATCAACAATAACATTTTATTAGTGAAAGCTCTTTGATAATTCACAAGATTTAATAAAGCAACAGAAAATGATTTAAATAAAGCTAGTTCATCTCATGTCTATTCTTTAATTATGGACTATTTTTTAATACACCAAGTTAAAATATAAGTACACACATTTTTTCAATATTTTTCAAAAAGCATACCTTTACACGGAGAATTTCAGGCTCCATATGCTCAAGAGGTCGTCCATTAACTTTGATTAAACCAGTACCTCGTTTACAATGGGCTACTGCTGTGGCAGTTTTCTATATAAAAAAGAGAGGTGAGAGTGGCATTAAAAGCTTAAACTATGCTCATTGTAAGCTCTGCAAAAAAAGATTTGTTCAAGTATTTAAAAAAATAAGTAGGTTTATATGTTGTATCTTACATTAAACACAATGATTTGTCAGGTTCACACAATTACATTAAAAAAAATTGCAAAATGCAGTTTATAGAAACGCTATGCCATCAGAATGTGTTAAAATGGGATGTACATAAAACGTTAAACGTTGGTTTAATTATTTTCCTTTTCATACATTTGTCGTCTAAATGTTAACCAGCAAATCACACAACAGTCTCCTAAATTTTATAAACACATCCAATGCCAGGTTAATAAAATCATGTCTTTATTTGACTATGTAATTAGTGATTCATAGTCATTAACCCCTATAGCGCCACTATCGTGGCTTCGTGTGTTTACAGTAAAAAATTTTATGTGTTGTTAATTTGCTGAATGCATGTTTTTTCCCCGTAAGCTAATCCACTCTGACCAGTAGTTATTTCATTGATTCGCTATTTTGCTGAAAGGGGTTAATTTTTTTTAATGAATGATGGGTATTTTGTACATATAATTTGATTAATTCTAGATGGATTCTTTTCTGGAAAGTTTGTACATTTAAATTGTTAGTTTTTTAATAGATACACAAGTGCAGTCATATATTCTCATTAATTTTAGTCATCTGAATTTGTTTTTTACTGGGGACCTAGAAGTGGCACATTTTTTTATACCCACAAATACTTTTATTAAATATGCATTATTTAAAAAAACACTAGAAATTTGTTTTGGTCAAAGGCAAAGCCACATGCATTCACTTATCAGTAATAATGTGATCATATATAGTAAACTAACAAAAAGGCTATACATGTACTATTTAAAAAAAGCAATAAAATTGTCTCAAACTTAGAAAAGGTGACATTTAAATATGAACATAAAAAAATGTCACTTCTGATTAGTTTTAAGATTATATATAATTTTTGACTTTTGTAGCATGTGAATCTTAGAGATATTTAGTGGTAGTGGACATATCTTTTCACAAATGTGTCCATAAATTTCATGGACCAAATTATAGTGTGTTTGGGGGAGGGGGGGGGGGGGGCAATTTAATTTACTGTCAAGACCGGCCTTGAATTTTAAGATTAAGTGATAATACCTTGCGCCCAAAAACTTGAACAGCTTGAAGTGGACCTTTAGCAGGCATCTAAAAAAAAGGATGATATTAGAAGATTTAGTCGATTAAGAAATAAAATGTAATTTAGAAAAAAATTAACTATCGATAACAGGAAAGCCGTATTAGTATTTTGTCACATTTTAATTAAAGAGATAATTCACTACACATCATTGTTTTATAAATTTTACAAAAGTTATCAAACAAAATTAAAAAATTAACTACAATTCTATAAAGACCCGCAAGTAACATATAATAGTTTAGTTTTAATACTTTTAGGTGATCGAAAACGTACCTTCTTTAGGAGCTCCAATAAAAGAAAGGAAGTGAATGTGGGGGCAGTTTTACTCCACATGGACAGATAACTAAAAACATAGAATCATACGGAAAAAAACTGAAACAATTATTTTATGGGAAAAAAAAATTATTTATTTTGATACATATTATTGATTATCCCCAAAAATGTATCATTGCTGCAATATCAAGAGACACCGAGTATTATTGGGATACTGTTTTCAAAATGCATTACTTTTTGCCAATATAAAAAAAATATTAGCTTAGATAGAAACATTAAATTCAGTAATAATTGTTCACCAACGCCAATAGCAACATTGGTAGGCTATTGCTAATGGCAGAAGCGTGTTAAGTCTTATGAATAGGAAAAAAAAACGATCCCCTAGGCCGCCCTAGGGGCTCTACTGCTAATTGTAAATGATCCTCTGTGGCTAGCTATTGTTGCGCCATATGCAAGTAATATTCTCACCCCCAACCTCCAGCTACATTATAGCCAACTGAGCTAAAAATGTCTTAACTTTTGTTAATAAGTAGTAATATATAAATTATATATAGTATAATTATTATTATTATTTTTTTTGCATTTTATAAAAGATACATTTGTCAATCATTGGAAAAAAATGAATTGAGTTTGAGTTAAACTCTTTTTTGAAAAAATGAGTTGAGAGTTTGAATCATATCATTTTATTTCTTTATCCTACTTGTCTAATTGTGAAGGTGGGGGTATGCCACAGAGTGAATGTTTGTTATGGTTTGTATGATCAAGGGAGAGCATGAGTGTGTACTGGAGACTGAGTGTATTTTCTGTCTGTCTGTGTGTGTAGCTGGACTGTGTGAACAGTTAGTTGATGTCCAGCTAGTTTTGCTATGAACCTGGTATGATGAGGTCGTGTTAGAGAAGTTGTATTAGTGGACAGTTAGGCTGTGTTCAATGTCAGATTATATTGTTATAATAAAGTAGTATTGCGCCTCATTAAGGACTTCTGTTATTAGTGTATGTATTGTAATATTGGTTTAATACATCAAAGACTACTATTGTTATTGACTTTATGATATATACCATTTTAAAGTCGTCTATTTCTATAGAAGATATCATAAAATAGAAATTTCGTCAAAAAAATTACTCACTTTCATATTTTAAGCAACCGGACGTTCACAAAGTTTAAACAGATCTTTCAACTCCGCCGTTTTCAGGTCCAACGCATACACAAGGAGCAGGAAAGAAGAGATTCTTTTATAAGACACTAGCAGCAGAGGCAGAGCTTGCAGCAAAGAAGATAGACATTAGCACCCTCTACCAAATAACCAGAACCCTATCCATGAAACGAATAAACCAATACAAACTAATTAAACATAGCAAAGGACTACCTCTAACCAAAGAACTAGACCAAAGGAAAAGGTGGAGTGAATACTTTAAGGAACTCCTTAACAGACCTCCACCAACAGTAAAAGCAGATATACCAGCAGTCAGAAGTAAAATTAACGTTAACATACCCCATAACCCCCCCCCCCGAATAAACAAGAAATTTACAAAACATTAAAACTACTAAAAGACAGAAAAGCAGCCAGACCTGATGGTATTCCACCAGAAGCCCTCAAAGCAGACATAGTAACTGTAACACTATATTTTTTGTATATAATGTTATGTATGTGATGGATACTGTTGTAGACACCAATTTAACGTTGGAAATTACCAACGTTATGGTACTATCGTTGTTCCACCAAATGCAATACTTCTTGTTCTTCACTGCTGCTTCAATGTGATGTTATGGTTTGAACGTTATGTAGTTTGTTGATATTAGGTTATGTAGTGGCCGATATTCTCTCTGGTTTTACTTCAAAGATGGTAGCGTTCAGTCTCTTGGCACTCACACACAAACACACCATGAATAAAGCCAAGTTCCACGATTCAATAACATTTATTTAAATAATAATAAAACACATATAAATGCACTCAAGTGCCGAAATATTCACAAACATGCTTTAGCAGAATAAACGTTGACTGTGTACTGTTAAACTTCAACTTATCTCTGAATGTATACTGTCTTCTCGTATGAGTAAGAGTACGTATATTTAATAACTTGATTTCTCTATGAACACCTGTATACTGTCTTATCGTATAAGAGTACGTATACTTAATAACTTGTCAATATATGTATACTGTCTTGCGGTAAGAGTACGTATATCTAACATGTATACTGTCTTACGGGCAAGAGTACGTATATCTAGTATGTATACTGTCTTGCGGTAGGAGTACGTATATCCAATATGTATACTGTCCTACAGGCAAGAGTACGTATATCTAATCTGGTGTCCTGATGTCTCTATCTCTATAGTCGTTCTGTCGATCGGTAGGTCTCGACGTCTATCGTCAGTCTGAATGTATCTCGTCGGTCTCTCGAAATTTTCGCTACATCTCTTTTTATGTGATGGTTAATTATCACGTGCCCCAAACGCCCAGAACTTCTGATTGGCTCCCTAACAACCTTTCTAACTCATTTACATATTAATGAATCTTATTCCAGCCTAGGGATTGGTGCGGCTAAGAACTCACTATGGGCTAGTATTTCTTTGTCTCCCTAATTACGTCTTATCACGTACATCCGGTGTCATCGATGCTCATTGACAGATTTATACCACCCAAAACAAAGATAACACGCTGGAATTCTAATTATCAAAATCTCTGCCTGTGTCTTTGGCCCATGAACTTTCAATGTTGACCACCCAACTAAACCAGTGGTTCTAAAATTGTATGAATCTATCTAAAGCTATTGTTACAGTAACAACTATTGAAATGTTGCTACCACTTAGACACAAAATATAGAATGAAGGAGAAGTACCCAAAGACTGGAAGAAAGGCCACCTTGTTAAAATTCCCAAGGAAGGAGACCTGGGGTTCTGCAATAACATAGTGATGCTATCTGTGCCGAGCAAAATAATAGCTCGCATCATTCTAGCGAGGCAGAGGGATGCTATCGATAAACAACTCAGACCAGAACAAGCCGGCTTCCTGTACTGACCAAACTGCCACACTAAGAATCATTATTGAACAATCCCTGGAGTGGCAATCCACCTTATACCTAAATTTCACTGACTTCCTCCAAGCTTTTGACGGAGACATCATCTGGCAACTTGTACAATACTATGGTGTTCCAAAGACTAGATAAATTCAGAAATGAAGATCTCTGGCAGCTGGCCAACCAAGATCCCATAGATCTACTAGTACCCAGGAGAAAATGGAGATGGATCGGTCATTCGCTAAAGAAGTCGCCAGAAGGCATAACGAAAATGGCTGTGCAGTGCCACCTCCAAGGCCAGAGAAAGGCTGGCCGCCCAAAGTCCACTTGAGAGCAGGAGTTGAAAAGCTGCAAAGCAGACATGGGGGGAATTGAATAAGGCCTCCCAAAACAGAATGCGTCGGAGAGTGGTTGCAGAGACCCCGCAAGGGGCTGTCCATTATTAATGTCATCAAATTTTTGGCCGATTTATACCTCCCCCCTTCCCCTTGTCAACAACTTGTCAAACTACCAGAGACCCACTTCTATAAAATTACGTCAACATTTGATTACCCCCCCCCCCAAAAAAAAAAGGTGGCTTCCAAAATGTTTATGTGGCAAAATTAGTACGAATATAGTTAGTTTAATTAAAATACTGAATGTTAGTCGAGTGTGTAGCACAGGACTACAAACGCTGCTTAAATTTCCTATTTATTAAGTAATTATATTAAATAAAAAAAGTAACATTGTTGACGTCAACTTTTGTTGACCTCCCCCCCCCCCGTCAACAATTGTCAACAATTTTCTGACCCCCCCCCCCCCCCTATTTTGTTGACGTAATTAATGGACAGCCCCCAAGTATGTGAATGGTTTTAAATAGATTACGTCTTTGAAATCCCAGACCTAAACATATTTTTATCTCCGGACTGATTTTTAGAGCATTTTAAAAAAAAATGCTATATTGTCCCCGTTTTGTCTGTCTGTCTGTCTGTCCGTCATCACCCTAGATCTCAACAACCATAAGTCCTAGACCCATGATGTATATATCATTTTGTAGGTCTTGGCTTGCCATGTGTGCAGCAAAAGTTCATTTCGCGATCTGACCTCTGAGGGCCGTAAAATGGGGCTTATAAAGTACCGTTTTTTACTAAATAACCTATATTAACAAAGGAGCGCCCTATATCTCAGCAACCATACGTCCTAGACCCATGATGTATATATCATTTTGTAGGTCTTGACCTGCCATGTGTACATCAAAAGTTCATTTCGCGATAGGACCTCTGAGGGCTGGGCTTCAGGGCTCCTAAAGGGCTTATATATTATATATATATGACCCCATTCTACACCTTGTACGTTTAATAACCCATTCATTTGGTGCGAAATACTGCAGCACATAGTTTCACCAAGATTTATTAAGAAACTCGTCAAATGAAATAGTAAGCTTGTGTTCTGAGTTTAATTGAAAGTATCATAGCTATGCAACAATTGACGGAGTTTTCGGACGATTAAATGACTACAATTTCGAATGTTTTCAATTAAGAGTCCTATTCAGTAACCACAAACCACTTGTAGTTAGATTTAAGAGAAAATAATTTTTTTTCAAATATAAAGAAAAGTCTTTATAATATTTTTTTACAGATATATGCATTACACAATTGAATTTATAAACATTTCCAAAATTTACAAATATTTACTGAAAGCTAACAAACGTACTGGTACATAACACGAAAATGCGCTAACACGTCCTGTGTCCAGAATGGAACAGGATTAATTGCTTGTTTAAATTTGTATTCATAGAGCAAATGCAGTAAACATAAAAGAACACATTCAAAGTAACGCAGATCATTAAAAATTATTATACGATCCAGTGTTGGCCATTTAAGTAAAATACTTACTTCCTGTGGGCATATAGGGAAGATGGGGCATAAAAGAAACGCAAAGAAAACGTCATTACTGATTTGAATCGTTTTAATTAATTATTGAAATATTGGTACACTGCAATTAAAGGGTACTAGCACTTGCTATGAAAAATATTTTGAGGTTCGGAATGCTCAAGTCGACAGTCTAGAAGTTAACACCACTCGACCATCCTACAACATATCCTTATACTAGTTGCAAGTACCCGGCTTTGCCCGGGTTTAAAAAAAGTTTTTTGTTCACCTTTTGTTTTCTCCCTACCCCCTCTCTCCCTTCCTCTCTCTCTCCCTCCCCTCTCTCCCTTCCTACCCCCTCTCTCCCTTTCTCTTTTCCTCCCTCTCTTTATCCCTCCCTCTCCTTCATCATGTTTACAATTGGAGTTTCCGGGAGTTACCCCTCTTTTAAAAATGTATCATAGGGAAATGACGTCACAGAGGAATTTTATCTATGGCGCCGTCGAGATTACTTTAATATAGTAAAATACTAAAATAATTAATTACAATTAAACTACCCATCGAGATGAAACGAAACATGTCCTATAACCTTTCCCATGTAATTATGTGTATGTGTAACAAATTTCACGTTATTTGGTTTTCTGGATCTTGAGTTATAAGGGAACAGACAGACAACAAATGCGTCTTATAAGTATAGAGATAACATCTGTTAAAAAGCGTCGTAACGAATTTCATACTTTCAGTATTGCGAAAAAAAATTGCCGTTTTGCAGATATTTAATTTCTCCCTTAAAAAATAATAATTCGCCAAATTTCTAAATCTTAAATCAACTTGAGTTTACTTGAGCTCAATGACATTCACATTTACTAAGGGAGGGGGGTGTGAGAGGAGTAAGATGTTATGGTAACCTTTAACCTCTACTAATAAGGATAGTCAAAATTAATTCCACCTAATCGAAGTATAATTTGTTCTTGCTTTAAAAATAAAAAAAAGAAATCAGCAAAAAAATAAGCTGAAGTGCATTAGCTACGGCATGGTTATTCATTCGAATACCGAAGAAAATCTATGAGCAAGTTTTATTCTCTGATTTCTGATAATAACGTCAGACCGACCGCAAGTTAGGTTGGCGACCCAAACACCTTTCAGTGGCTCCTAGCCTTCGAACCCTCGTCGCTTTCAAAATAAATTTTTATTAATTTTTTTTTGCTGTGAAATCGGGAGGGGAAGGGGTCTGGTGCCCCATTTGTAGTCATAATTTTTCAGCTGCCCTTGAATTTCTGGCTGCAGTTTTCCCGAAATTCAGGGAATACTGGCAACTTTCCAGCAGGCCCGTAGCCAGATGGGGGCTAGGGGGGCCTCCCCCCCCGTGCATGACCTGAGCCTCCCCCCCCCCGTGCATGATTTAAGTTTTTTGACAAAATTTTAATAATAACGGCTTATCAATCAATCATTTTGTTTAATAAATCAATAATAACAAAAACTTAAAAGTTTATATTTTGGCAATCATTCAGGCTATTTATATATACTTACATATATAGCTTATCTAATTTTTGAGCATAAAAGATTGAATCTGATTGAAGTTCAATTCTGGGTATTTTGGGCAGCATTGGCATTTGGTGCTTCAACAGCCGTGTGTTAGAGCAGTTTCTCAACCCTCACATGAATGCTCACCCCATATGGCAGATCAATGTTACAAAAGCGTCTAAGCAATCTTTTCCTGCTTGCATTTGAAAAAGATTTAACAGACAATCTGAATGCTGAAGCATTTTTAGGTAAATTCAGTGCTAAACCCAGGCCCGTAGCCAGGTCAAAGTAAGCAGGGAGGCACCAATACCCAGCAAGGGGGCACCTTTACTTTTTCTTTATTTTTTCTCTTTTTCTTCTTTTTTAAGTGGGGGGGCACTCCACACCTAGCGGGGGGCACGGCCCCCCAGTGCCCTCCTTGGCTACGGGGCTGGCTAAACCACGAAGTTTGCAAATTTGAAACGTATAATAAATATAAGTTCGCAACCAGTGCCGACGAGTGGGGGGGGCAGGGGGCCAATGCCAAGGGGCTCGGCGAGTTATAGGGACCCGGACTGAGCTGGCCAATCAAATTTTTAAATATCAGCCCAGGGGCCCTAAATTTCTGTCGATGGGCCTGTTCGCAACCTTGTAATAGTTTTATATATTGATATCTTCTGAGGACACGACAACTAGCAACTTAAATAAGTTAATAAAATAACATTGGTTTCTGACTTCATTATTATACATATGTATAATAAAATAATAAAGTACAAACTCCGTGATTTCTGAGTGATGTTATTTAATTTGCAAATTTACTTTTTAGCAGAATTAATTTTATTTTATTGAAAATTGCGACTGTTGTTGTTGATAGATCTGTTCTTTGTTTTCAATATTTTATAAGAATTATCACACAAATAGCTAAGCTTTATTCATGCATATTTGTCGTTTTTCCCGGGTTGTACGTTAAACAAACAGTATAATAATATAAATCAGGTATCTATTATGTAACAATTGTGTAGCAGAACTATTGGTCAATATATTTATAACAGGAATCAGAAATTGCTCAGCCTCAATAAATTTTTATCATTAAAACTCTTTACTATTTAAATTATTTTTAACAAAACTGCAATATGCCATGCATTATTCAAACGTAGTTAAAATTATATATTTCTAATTAATAGCTAAACAATCGGTACTAAAATGCACCATTCCAGATATGGAACTGCAAAAATTTCTTGGGTAGGGGACTCACTGGAATCCCCTCCAAATCCCCTCCTCTCCGTTCGCAAGCTTTCGGCGCTCCGCGCCTCCATTTTTGCCCCCCCCCCCCCGTTATCGCAAGTTTAGTTAAGACATCATTAAATTGTCTGTCTGTCTGTCTGTCTGTCCGTTCGTCATCACCCTAGATCTCAACAACCATAAGTCCTAGACCCATGATGTATATATCATTTTGTAGGTCTTGACATGCAAAGAAATGAATTTTACTCCATTTCGCGATCTGACCTCTGAGGGCCGAACAAGGGAGCGTATTAAGTATCGTTTTTTTTACTATATAAGCTATATTAATAAAGGAGCGCCCTATATCTCAGCAACCATAAGTCCTAGACCCATGATGTATATATCATTTTGTAGGTCTTGGCCTGCCAAGTGTACATCAAAAGTCCTTTTTGCAATCTGACCTCTAAGGGCCGAAAAAGGGGGCGTTTTAAGTACCGTTTTTGCTTTTATTTTAAATATAAATAATAAACGCTAATCAAAGGGACGTAATCATTATTTATTTTTGTAACAGTTATTCAACATGATTACTTCCCGATCATTTCTTCGGCACCCCCCCCCAGAAAAAAAATAATTTCTTCGCCCCCCCCCCCCGAAAATGTCTTCGCCCCCCCCCCAATCCAATATTCCTGGCTACGGGCCTGCATGCAAAGCGTCAATAAGTCACATAATGAAGGAAAATGTATTTCACTTTTCATATGTTTTGCCATTTCATTCACAAAATTAGTGACCTTAAGCCGGCCCTACACAGCCCCTGTTAACACTCACTAAGGACTCACTAGAGTAGGCCCTACACAGCCCCTGTTACCACTCACTAAGGACTCACTAGAGTAGGCCCTACACAGCCCCTGTTACCACTCACTAAGGACTCACTAGAGTAGGCCCTACACAGCCCCTGTTACCACTCACTAAGGACTCACTAGAGTAGGCCCTACACAGCCCCTGTTACCACTCACTAAGGACTCACTAGAGTAGGCCCTACACAGCCCCTGTTACCACTCACTGAGGACTCACTAGAGTAGGCCCTACACATCTTAAGGACATCAGGGTATTGGATGTGTAATGGACTAAAAGTTCTCTGCATATTAAAACATAAAATACGAAAACAATTCTGATTGCACAGAAAAGGATTACAAAATACAAAAACACAGAAATAACATTCCAGACGCATACAATTAAAAACTATGCTTGCCACTGCTCATTATTGGTCAGTGTCCATGGTGTAGATCTAGTTTGGGCCACAGATTATACAATATCTATCTGTGGTTTGGGCTCAATAAGCTGTGTCTTTAGGCCTTTTGGTCAGTTGCTACGGCGCCCCCTTCCCTCTTCGTTTTAATCAAATGCGACCCTCGGATCCTTAAAGTTTAGGCGCCTCTGGTTTAAAATAAATAAGATTAATCGACCTAAAAAAAGAGATACCTCTATTGTCCCCGTTTTGTCTGTCTGTCTGTCTGTCTGTCCGTCATCACCCTAGATCTCAACAACCATAAGTCCTAGACCCATGATGTATATATCATTTTGTAGGTCTTGGCCTGCCAAGTAAACACTTTGGTCCATTTCGCGATCTGACCTCTGAGGGCCGAAAAAGGGGGCGTATTAAGTATCGTTTTTAAAAAAAATGCTCTATTGTCCCCGTTTTGTCTGTCTGTCTGTCTTTCCGTCATCACCCTAGATCTCAACAACCATAAGTCCAAGACCCATGATGTATATATCATTTTGTAGGTCTTGACATGCCAAGAAAACACTTTGGTCTGACCTCTGAGGGCCGAAAAAGGGGGCGTATTAAGTATCGTTTTTTTTACTATATACGCTATATTAACAAAGGAGCGCCCTATATCTCAGCAACCATAAGTCCTAGACCAATGATGTATATATCATTTTGTAGGTCTTGGCCTGCCAAGTGTATATCAAAAGTTCATTTTGCGATCTGACCTCCGAGGGCCGAAAGGGGGGGGCGTTTTAAGTACCGTTTTAACTTATATTTTAAATATAAATAATAAAAGCTAATCAAATGGGCGTAATCATTATTTATTTTTGTAATAGTTATTCAACATGATTACTTCCCTCTCTATTTATCGTAACCGTAGTCACTGCTTACACGAAAATCCTCTAAAATGTCCTTTGTCCGAAACGGAAAAGACTTAGATTGCTTGTTTGTTATAAAATGGTAATTATTGAAATAAAATTTTATTTCATTTGACCATAACATAAGAGGGGACGGGTGGTCATGCAGTGTAGAGCGCTTGACTGTCGACCAGAGGGTCACGGGTTCGAATCTCATTTTTCAGATCCCGGTGAAGTCCCCAAGTCCACCCAGTTTTAAATGGGTACCTGACTGAAAATTGTGCTAACCACACAATCCCTTAATATGTCGAGGTTACTGAAACAGATGAATTCTACACTTCATCTGCCCCGATGAGCCCTTTAAGCATAAGTACATTGCCTTCTATAAAAACGGCCCTTTTTATACCCCCCCCCTTTTTCGATCTGAATTATTGTGAATTCGTCTTTCTATAAAAATGAGAACGGTGATAACTAATTTAAATAACACATTTTCGTCATAAACATATTTAAATGCGAAAAAGTATTGGTAATTGTTTACTTGCTGCAGCCCATACATATAAAGAACTAGATCGACGTTATAACCCCTAATGGTTTCATTTCTGTTAGAAGGCGCGACGCAAGCTTTGGTCGTGCTAGCGCTCCTAACTAGCTTGAGGAATTGTGAAAAACTCATTGAAAAGATATGTATTTTATACTATACATAATCGTCTAAGATAGTCGACCGACCGTACCTTTGACAGACCCACACACCGTGCGGTGAATAGGATGTTCATGGCAATAAAAGCCACATGTCTGCACGTTACAAATACACGGCACCGCACGGGTGAAATAGTACATCAAAGACGAAGTGAGGTTTTATGTCACACGTTCGCGGAGTTAAAAAAAACAGCGCGTGTCATCGACCGTCTATATAAAAATAGTCTGGGGAATTCCAAAATTACAGAAACTGAAAAGAGACAACTTACTACTAAATGAGAGTATGTTTGGTGCGCATTTTGTTTATCAAATGACTCTTTCTTGAATAAAAATGAAATGCTGGGAAATTATAAACACAAGGATTTCTTATTAATGAATTAAGATTTTTAAATGATATGGAGTAGTGTGCGCAAATTATGTAAAGTTGGATGTTAGATTCACAGTTTAATAGTTGAGGGTTGTTTTTGTTAAGCTTCTGTACCCATAATGAGGATTTATTTCTTTGGGATGAATTATGTAAAATGCTGTTTTTTTGTATATAGACTGATTTTTAACGCGCTTAAATATATATTACCGAGTTGGTTGGGATAGGGGTGGGAATAAACCAAATGGTTGCGGAAATGGGGGGGGGGGAGTCAAGCAGACGATTCGAGATACAACACCGCAATTTTTTTAACCTCACGTCTCTCTTTTTTCAAATACGTCATGTTAAAAATGATAAATTATAAAAAAAAAAAAGAACTGTTGGAATGGGGGTGTAGGGCTGGAGAAGGAGCGTTTAATGGGGGGGGGGGGTAGGGAGAAGTGTCACGTGGTTTTGTTAACAGGGTTCGTCGTATGTACATTGAGAACCACTGCGATTCGAGCATGTCTTGAGTGGAAGGGGGTTGGCGGGCGGGAGAGGGAGGGAAGGATGGGTGTGGGGCTAAGTGGAAGAAAATTGATAAATTATAAAAAAAAAAGAACTGTTGAGAAAGAGTCCTTTAAAATATTATGAATGAATTAAGATTAGTAAATGATAAGGTGTTGTGAGCAGGCTTGCGGAGCCGGAGCCGAGGAGCCGGGAGCCGGTACTTTTTGCTGGAGCCGGAGCCGAAAAATTCTGGCGGCTCCACGGCTCCCAAATGTTTTTTTTTTTACAGCAGAATTTTTTTTTAGCTTTAAAATTACAAATTTGTTTGATTGTTTGCCTACTACAATTTGAAATGTCATGTTTTACGAACGCCACAACAGTAATACGCACATCACCACAAGAAATCTTTAACGGGGAATCGTTTTATGTTCGTTTTAAATCTTGTTTACCCTCCGAAATTTTTTTAATGGCATGTTATTTTGTTATATATAAAGTTAAAACAGTTTTATTTCATAGAATAATTGTATCAATCATTTAAAATAAATTTTTACTAAGACGACAAATAGAACGCGTCATTTCGTGTATTATTTGACCGCGAATTTGTAATAGACTAAAAACAACATGGTCGCTTTCTGTATTTAACAATTTTATTATAAACAGAATATCTGAAATAGAGTAGATAAATATTTAAGGCTGTGGCAATTCGGACCCGGGTCCCAATAAAATCCGATTGTTATTCGGACCCGTGGCAAATATGCACTAAGCTTAGCTATATTTAAACTTTATTAGACGGAACCCGAAAAAATAATAATACAGAGTCCGCTTAATGGAACCCTAGACACTGAGTAACGATTAAATCATACAATTATTGGTACCCGGGTCCAGGCCCGTAGCAAGAGGGGGCTAGGAGGGTTAAGCCCCCCGTTCATGACCTGAGCCCCCTCCCCCCATGTATGATTTGAGCTTTTTGACAAAATTTTAATAATAACGGCTATAAAACATCAATCCTTTTGTTCAATTTTGTTTTAGGGGCCCGGACTGAGCTGGCCAATCAACTTTTTAAAATATTTATATTAGCACCAGGGGCGGAATTAGGGGGTGGGGCGGGGGGCATTTCCCTCTCTCCCCTCCCCCGGTTATCGCAAGTTTAGGTAATACATCATTAAATTATCGAAATATTTTTTGTTCAAAGACCAATTTTCAACAATGAAAACAGTTTCAACCCCCTTGGGTCAAAGTTTTCTAGATCCGCCTCTGTACCCCAGGATCAGTTCTTTGGCACCCCCCCCCGGGCCGAAAAAATTTCTTCCCCCCCACCGAAAATTTCTTCGCCCCCCCCCCCGGGCCTGCCCGGGTCCGAATAGTCACTTCGAATTTATAAATAATAAATATAAATACTGAAGTCTTTAAAATATTTTAAATAATGTATTATTTTACTATTGGCTAATTTGATCATTGAAATAATTTTTAGTACTTATGAAAATGGCGACTAGTGAATTCTCGATCGAAAATAATGATATGATTCTGGATGCACTGAAATGGTTTGTTTTTAGTAAAACCGACAATGCGTATATTTTTCAAGTTCCTGACTATGGTGATGAACGTGGCAAAATTTGCATAACTTTTTATCAGCGGCATGTTAGCGTGGAGCAATTACAACAATTTTTGTCTCGTGTGATACTATCTTAATAGGGAGCCGGAGCCGGAGCCGTCAAGTTTGTGGGAGCCGGAGCCGGAGCCGAAAAAAAATATGGCGTCTCCGCAAGCCTGGTTGTGAGCGCAAATTATGTATAGTTGGATGTTAGATTCAAAGTTTAATAGTCGGGGGTTGTTTTTGTTAAGATTCTATGCCCATAATGAGGATTATTTTCTTTGGGATGAAACAGTGCCGGCCTTAAACATTTTTGTGATATAGGCAAGGACAAAAATGCCGCCCTTTTTAGTTTCATTTTTCTAAGAAACTCTATAAATGCTATTTATTTTGAAGTAAGTCCAAATTATTAAAATAAAAATATAATATATTTATAGTTTTATTACTGGTCTTCATTCTTCATAACAATTTATTTAAATTTGTCAACTTTATAAAAGTTAAAGAGTTTTAAGTATACGTAGTGTATTTTAGGATTTTTTTTTTGCTAAGTTAGAAAAGTACAGAAAAATAAAAAAAAAATGAAATGTCATGTTAAGCATTAAAACGATTGATAAGAATTCAAGAAAAATATGCTTTTCTAGCTTTTGCAGAGGCAATTTCTTCAAATACTTCAGTTAGATCCAAATCTTCTGCAATCGTTTTCTCAATAGATATTGTAGCAAAACCAACCAAACGATGCTGAGACATGGTAGAACGAAGATATGTTTTTATGAGTTTGAGCTTCGAAAAACATCTCTCTGCATACGCCACTGTTATCGAGAGTGTAAGCGAAATTCGCAATGCCAAGTACACATTCGGAAAAAGAGCAGCCAAGGGCGGTCCACATAGATAGTCTAATATAACTCTAGGCAAAAAAGCCCATTCCACATAGATAGTCTAATATAACTCTAGGCAACAAAGCCCATTCCACATAGATAGTCTAATATAACTCTAGGCAACAAAGCCCATTCCACATAGATAGTCTAATATAACTCTAGGCAACAAAGCCCATTCCACATAGATAGTCTAATATAACTCTAGACAACAAAGCCCATTCCACATAGATAGTCTAATATAACTCTAGGTAACAAAGCCCATTCCACATAGATAGTCTAAAATAACTCTAGGTCTTGATTTTTCTGTAATTCTCCTTGATAAATCAAATAATTCATCGCACAGTTCTGTTGCATTCATGTCTGCTGAATCTTTGTTTTCAGATGTTTAAGCTAATTGAAGGTCCATGCAATCTTTGAAAACCTCTCTTTTATCATATTTCTCCAGTTTTTTAATGACATACACAAAATCCAAATAAATAGCGATGAGATGTTAACTGCATAAATCGATCATGAACTGATTGAATTGCAGTATCCGATATCTGGTTAAAAAATTTATTCTGAAATTCATTTCTGGCTCGAGAATTGGATCGTCTGAAACTTCATAGTCAAATTGTCTCTTTCTTAGTCGAGATCTTATTTGTATTTCCGTAGGGAAATTGCAGTCAATACCAAATTCTTCAGCCAATGATTTAGCTGTTGTAATTGCTTTGGCAAAACCTTCATCTGTTCTATAATTCTGGAGCATAGTTTTAGTTGCATTCAATTGTTGAATTGATTTATTTAAAGCAAGATCTCTTTCTGTAAATGTTTTGCTAGATATATTGATCTCAAATAAAACATCATACCAAATCACTAATGAACAAATAAACTTGAAATCGAGCATTTTTTGTGCAATTCCCTTAGCTTCTGCACGGGACTGGGTTCCACGTGGTCCAGAAAGTGAAATGTCATCAGCAATTGAAACGAGTGCATCGTAAACTTCAACTGTTTTGTATCGAATTACCTTCACAGCATTAACTCGACTTTCCCATCGTGATGCGCATAGCTTTTTAACAGTTAAACCTGCTGCCTCTTTGTTTTTGACATATTCTAACAATACATTCCAGCGATGTGTTGATGCAGAAAAAAGGTGTATATATTTTTGAATTACCTCAAAAAACCGTACTGCTTCCAAACAACAGTTTACGGCATCATTCACCACCAAATGCACATTGCATGGGACATAAAAGGCTCTGCGATTTAGCTCTTTAACTCTTGCGATGACACTATTATGTATTCACCTCATGTTCGCTCCGTTATCGTAGCATGGTCGCCTCATATCATATAGACAAATGCCCGAATATGACAGTTCTTTAAGTAAAATTTCCACCATACTTGCATCTGTAGATTTTTCAAGTTCTACGAATACAATGAAGTGTAGATTGATAGAAACTTCTGAAGGTTTGTCCTTTGTCGATTCATTTGCTGTAACAAATCTAAAAATCATTGTCATCTGTTCTTTGTGACTGACGTCTGGTGTGCAATCGAGAACTATAGCGTAATATTTTGCATTTTGGATCATTTATCATTTTCTGTTTTACCTTCTTACTCAACAGTTGCATCATCTCATTCTGAATATTTTTTCCTAAATAATGGTCATGAATTTCATCTGATTTTAAACGTTTTATATGTTCTTTCATTACCGAATCCAAGTCTGCAATAACTTTAACAAATTTCAAAAAGTTTCCATTATGAGGTGTAGGCCTATATAACCGATCAGACTGCCCTCTCAGGGGTACATTTTGAACTTCATGTACTCTGACCAAAGATATTATTCTTTATAATACATCCTTCCAGTGTTTCGCTTCACGATGTATAAGGCGCTGATTCACGTCATCAATAGTTTTATTATCTGTTATCCTCATTTTTTGGTTCTTTCCAATCATGATATCTGGATAAATGATCTGGAGATTTTTCATGATGCTGCAATATACATCACATATTTTTCCAGTCACAACTGCCATGTGTTGCTAAGGCAGATTCACTCCTGTTATATATTATGCAACAAAAACAATATACCTTATCTACTGGCGTAGAATAAATACATCAACCATTTCCTTTTAAAAGTTCTCCGTTAGCTTGCGTGTATAGAGGTAATTAGAAAATTGTCTCACACTTTCATCATTTGGATAACCAGACTCAATTTGATCTGCTTTGGATCATGCTGAGTAAGAAAACAACGAATATTATCACTTATATCTGTCCATTTAGCAGGATCATCCATTATATCTAGATCTAATTTTGTTAAATGCAAAATAAGAATATAATTTTGAAAATAGTGATGTCATAATATTGATGTAATAAATTAAGATAGAGCGTTAATCCACGTGACTTATTTGTTGTCGCCATTCTAAGCATTTTTGTGCTCTTATTTAATTCTACACATTCTCAAATTCATTTTATTTGTAATTTTTATTTTTTTGATTTTATTTTATTTTGCTGGACTTTGCCGCTCCTTGAAATAATGCCGCTTTAGGCAGCTGCCTATATCGCCTATACCTAAAGCCGGCACTGGGATGAAATATATACGTTATTAACTTTATTTGATGTATTATTAAGTGTTCCTTAAATGTGTTTTTGCTACAATAATCTGTTCATGTCCTTTGGGGCCACTTCGAGTACATAGACATGCTATTTTTAGAGCATTTTCGAAAAAAAAATGCTCTATCGTCCCCGTTTTGTCTGTCTGTCTGTCCGTCTGTCCGTCATCACTCTAGATCTCAACAACCATAAGTCCTAGACCCATGATGTATATATCATTTTGTAGGTCTTGGCCTGCCAAGAAATGACTTTTTTCCATTTCGCGATCTGACCTCTCAGGGCCGTAAAAGGGGGCTTAGTACCGTTTTTTGCTATATAAGCTACATTAATAAAGAGCGCCTATATCTCAACAACCATAAGTCCTAGACCCATGATGTATATATCATTTTGTAGGTCTTGGCCTGCCATGTGTACATCGTTTCGTGATAGGACCTCTGAGGGCCGGAATTCAGGGCTCCTAAGGGGCTTATATATTATATATACACCTTGTACGTTCAATAACCCATTCATTTGGTGCGAAATACTGCAGCACGTAGTTTCACCAAGATTTATTAAGAAACTCATCAAATAAAATAGTAAGCTTGTGTTCTGAGTTTAATTGAAAGTATCAGAGCTATGCAACAATTGACGGAGTTTTCGGACGATTAAATGACTATAATTTCGAATGTTTTCAATTACGAGTCCCATTTCAGTAACCACAAACCACTTGTAGTTAGATTTAAGAGAAAATAATTTTTTTTCAAATATAAAGAAACGTCTTTATAATATTTTTTTACAGATATATGCATTACACAATTGAATTTATAAACATTTCCAAAATTTACAAATATTTACTGAAAGTAACATACGTACTGATACATAACAAGAAAATGCGCTAACACGTCCTGTGTCCAGAATGGAACAGGCTTAATTGCTTGTTTATATATAGACTGATTGTTAACGCACTCAAATATAAATCACCATTTTCAACTCAAACTGCGTGCCTAATAGCCGGTCCGGGTACCGGGCCTGTTTACTAGTTTTGACATAAAACTAATTCAAGTGTTTCAGTTAGTTTCACAATTTTTTTTAAATTTTTTTTAAAACTATTAAGTGTTAGTAAAAAAAATAAAAAATAAAAAATAAAATTAGAAATAAAATAAAAAAAATATTAAAAATGTGGCGTCTCTCTCTCTCTCTGTCTGAAACTCTCTCAGTGATAACTGCTGGTTGAGACTTAGTATCTTAGAGCCCGTGAGATCAAACTCGCTGTGTCCCTCAACATCTGGAAAGTGTCGTAAAGGCCAATGGCTAGCAAGCTATCCGACTGGTCCACCCTGTTGTCCGCCAGCCCGGGGCACTCAAAAAGCACATGATCCACAGTTTCCTCAACTTCTCTGCATTGGCGGCAAAGGGAATCGACATTGGGCTTCAACCTCCCAAAGTATGCACCTAAAAGACAATACCCAGTACGGAGCTGGGCAATAAGTGCCTGCTCGATCCTGCTGCACCATCAACACGGGTCAGTTTTGGACGGCTGCTCCATCTGACTGCGGGCATTTCTGTCCATCATTCCATTGTTCCAACTCGGGAACCACAGATTTCGATCAAAAACCCTGACCTTGGCACTTGCTGCCTTAAGTGAGCTCCACATCCACCTATATTGGACTTAAAAATGGGATTGAGGGCTCACTAAAATGTTGTTGTTAGCATCACAAGTGATGGCACCACTAACTTTTTCAACATCATGGACTACAATGCAAATCATCGTGCTGGACGGGGTTGGTTAGTGGTACTCACAGAAATGAGAAATTTACGTGGTTGACTAGCGAGTCAAGTCTATGCTCACAATCAGTGGCGTCACTATAGTTGGTGTCTCCCAGTACTCAAAATTCAGGGTGTCACCCCCTCAAGACTTCCACGATGAACAATGGAACATATTTCGAATTTTTCTGCGCTAGACCCTAGAGAATCGCCTATAATTTTAATGTTTGTTAATTACGTACAATTAGTCAAAAGTTAATATTTAACGATATAAATAAAAAAAAACTAATTGCACAATATAGTTTAAGGTAGAAGCATTTAAGAACAGCAACAAACAGCAAAGCAAAGTCAAATTATTGTTATTTTGACGATAAACTTTAATTTCAATTATGTACATGGCCATCAAAGAGGAAAGCAACGGCTTTCAAGCAAGATCACAAGTGTGTCTTAGCAAATCAGGCGACCTCCTTATAGAAAATGAACTGTTTCTAGAAAGGTGGGCGGAATATTTCGAAGAAATGCTGAACATTAATACTGGCAGCCAATGAGATGTACCAAACATTGCAGAGGACGGTGGTGCAGAAATAGAAGAACCAACCATAGAAGAAATAAACAATATCATAAAAAGACCAAAAATAATAAATCACCAGGAGAAGATAACATAAATGCTGAGTTACTCAAATATGGAGGACGCACACTACACCTAGAAATACACAGGATGGTCATAAAATATGGAAAGAAGAGATAATGCCAACAGAATGGGAAACAGCCATAACACTATGTAAAAAATATGTTTTGAAAATCGTCCTGGGTTTTCTAGCTGAATTAGACTAATTTTGATGCTCCGAGTCCGAAAATGACCTTGGATTTGCTCATTCAGGTCAGGATTTTTCGCTACAGAATTTTAAAAAAAAATCGTTTTTTTTGTAAAAAAAATTACATTTTTGCGGATCATCAGCTGATAAATCCCTCACGATTTTTTTCCGTTTTATTCAAGTAATAAAAGTCAATGTGTTCAAATTCATTCAGTTTTTATTTACTCCATCAAGTTTGATAAGCAAAATTATCATAATATTAGTATAAGAATGAGCGTTAAGTGAAACAAAAGTTCAAAGTTCAAGACATAAATCGGCGTTTCTTCGATTCCCGTGTGTGGGCAGCTGCTGGGTTGTCTCTCTTCAGCGACCAGCAGTAGTCCGCCAGCATGACTGCGTCGCACCTCCCCTGGTACATTTCCTCCATTTAGCGGATGTCCTGATGGAACCTTTCTCCATGCTCATCGCTCATCGCCCCAAGGTTTTCAGGAAACTTCTCCATGTGTGAGAACAGGAAGTGTATCTTTATACTCATCAAACACCCGAGTTTTTGGAAGTCCTCTATCATGCTGCTGATTAGTCTGAGGTGGTTTGCTGCCTTCGTGTTCCCCAGGAAGTTGTTCACCACCTGCACAAACGATTTCCAGGCGGCGCATTCAAGCATGTTCATTAAGTGTTGGAACACTGTGTCCTTTATGAGCTGCCGTATCTGTGGGCCGTCGAAAATGCCGACATTCAGCTTCTCAATGGTCAGTTGAGGAAATGCTCGGCACATGTAGTTGAAGCACCTCCCATCCTTGTCCTGAGCGCGCGTAAACTGTTTCATTAACCCAAGCTTCATGCGTAGCAGTGGGATCAATATCTTCTCCCGGTCAACAAGAGGTTCGTTTATGATGTTTCTCGCCCCAGGTACTAAATGCTCTCGCGCCGGCCACTCTTTGTTTACATAGTGCTGGGCTCTGTCACGACTGTCCCACATACATATGGGTACTTCGTGAACCCGGACTGCTGACCAAGTAGAAAGTTCGCCATCTTCAAGTGGACGCAGATGATCCATTGGTGCTGCTCATATTGGATTTTGTCGAGCACATACTTCACTGCTTCATATTTCTCTTCAAGAGTTGTGGAGTGCGCAAGAGGGTTTGAGGCGAACTGGTTCCCGTTGTGGAGGAGCACACACTTCAAAGAGCGCTTGCAGCTGTCACTGAAGAGTCGCCAATCTCTCGGATCGTATTGAGGACCGCCGAGTTTCTCGAGAAGACCGGCGACATCTCGGCAGTACACAAAGTATTCCTCCTGGCAGAAGTAGCATATGTAGTCCTCATGCCTTCTACGGTAATATTCCACGCAAGTATTGCACACCGTGCGGTGCCCAGTACTTAACTTGGTCACCCAGCTTGACTTTCAAGTAAGCCTGGTAGGCGTGCTTCACAAATCTTGTGATGTTCTTCCTGTCCACTGATAGCGTGTATTTTCCGCAGATGTAGCAGAAAACGTCAGGATTATTCCTGCATGTCGCGCTGAAGCAATATCGATAAACTGAAAGTAATAGCAGGATGCAACTGAGTGTAAGCCAGTGAAATTTAGAATGAATTTGATTGGCTTATTCAACCCAATCAAGTGCTGATTTATTTAATAATCAAGTGATAATCCAGATTGATGATTTATAAATAAAATATAATTATCTCTGTTTTTATAAACGTGATTATTTTGCTGCTAATTTTTATGCAGCTAATTTAGAGTAAAGATTGAATTCAAACCCCTGATATTAGAATACATATAGCTCGTCACAGGGGTGGACAGGGCCGCCGGGACACCGGGAAGTTTCCCGGTGGGCCGCCAAGACCGGTTGGGCCGCCAGG
>JAGDYQ010000128.1:2600111-2614530 GCA_021962125.1 Bulinus truncatus | reverse complement strand
TATTTTCTTGTTTTACTTTAAAGACGAAGGATCGAGTTCATCAGAAGTACGGGGTAGGGGCTATTCCACCGCAACAGGACCAATCAACCATCACCACAAAAGCCAATCAGGACATAAGTTTACAATCGACTCCTCAATGCAGCTACAGCTCATTCACTATCTCAAAGAACTACGGGACTCAGGGCGCCAGTTACCCCCAGTCAAAAAATATGGGGTGACTGTGGAACTCATCACTGGGCATTTTCTTCTGTCGGCAGTTTAGAGAGTACTTTTTTATTGAATAACAGATCAATGGAATTTTTTTTCAGAGCAGCAATAGGTGGATTGCTCAAGTAGCTACGGTAAAAATATTTTGTAAATATTCATTTAGTTATCACGAGATATTAAGCCCGGCGTTGCCTGGAAAACTAATCTGTAATGAGAAGCCCCTTCTAATCAATTTACCGACTGGATTTTCACATATGGTCAATCAGGTTATTTAGGTGCTGATTAATGTACCACCTTTCTAATGTGCAGAAACGAACCTACATTTTATACGTCTGAAATTAGATTACACCCAGTCTTTCCTAACGCAACTAAACCAAACCAAATAGCCAACCAAACAAACCAACCGAACCAACCAATCAAACCAACCAAAACAAACAACCAACCAAACCAGCTAATCAATTAACCAAACAAACCAATTTAGCCAACCAATCCAACCAACCAAACCAACCAAGCCACACATTACGTTTTACTTTCAACGCTAACCATCCAAACCAACCAATCAACCAACCAAACCAATAAACTAAACAAACCAACCGAGCCAACCAATCCAACCAACCAAACCAACCAAGCCAAACCCGTCACAAATTACGTTTTTCCCGTCAACGTTAACCAACCAACCGATCAACCAACCAAACCCACCAAATCAACCAAAGCAAACCAACTAACCAAACCAAACCAAACTAAATACCATTAGGTAAAGATAGGGGTGCTAATTTATCTCACCCGTTACGTTTTACCCTTAATTTTATCAATGTTAAAATCGAAAGAAAGCATTAAAAAAAAGTTTTTTATAAAAATGCACTTAAAAGTAAAAAATAACTAATTTATTATGCCATTTATCAGCACAAAGGCACGATACAGCACCCGTGCGTAAGTTCAATTCGGCTTTATTAGTAGGAGAAAATAAAAAAAATTGTAAAATCGGGAAATGACTTCATAGAGGATCTTATTTATAGCGACGGCGTTCCCATTCTGCTAAAAAGAAAATTGTACCACGGAAATGACGTCATAGATTATTTATAGCGACGGCTTTCCCATACTGCACTTACGACAAGATTAGCACTTTATTAGTAGGATTCTTTCCGAATCGAAATCTTGTTCATTAAATGTGCATTCCCCCCCCCCCCCAACAATTCAATTAAGTGTTAAATCCAGTAACATTGAAATTCATCTTATAGAAAGAACATGGAGTTAAAAGAGAAAACATTTGATCAACAAATATTGTTTATTTTAGAACAATTCTAATAGCTTAGCAATAGGAAGAGCTAAAGCATGTTATTTAAGTGATAGTGATTCACACCAGGCAGTAAAATAAAAAGTGTTACCGTACAAAGTATCAGTTTGACCTTCCTGAATCATAAAAATGTTTTTACAGGTAATAACGGTTGCTCTGGTGGATGGATGGATTATGCTTTTCAATACATGATAGCAAATGGAATCAGCAACAGTACGTGCTATCCATACACAGCTCAGGTATGTGTTTTGTTTTATTTTGATTGGCTGAATGTTACAGCACAAGATCAATGCTTCGCAACCAATTTCTAACCCGGCACAGTAAAAAACGTCTTTAAAATTTGTCAGCACACTTCAGCAATTAAGATCTCTTGTGTAATAATAAAAGGGGGGGGGTGGAATACAACGTAATAATCGAACGGTGGTAATCTTTCAAATTGACAAAATGTGCCTTGCTGAGGAATATTTTTATTGAAAAATTGTTTAAATTCATTTTGAATTGAATTAAAATGTTCACCAAGAGATACTTTTTTGAACTTCAATCTCACGAGTTCCGTCATTTGTTCATTCGTTAAATAATTGGCTAATGGTCATAGTTGTGTTAATGACGAAACAGTAATAGTAATAGTAAATCGAATTTAAAGTATTATCGTAAAATCAACCCTAGAATTATATTTAAATTGTCTTAAACCATTTCTTTATTTAAGTTTATATTTCAAATGTGGTTGTTAAAATTATGGAAATAATTTGATTTCCCCAGAACGGTATCTGCGGGTCGAGTAGTTGTGTACCTGCTATTTATGTTGCCAGTTATGTTGATGTCACTACTAATAATGAATGTCTCATGATGGAAGCACTCATCAAAGTAAGATGTAAATATTTTAAACAATCACTGGTATGCTACAGTAGTTTAAAAGCTGTTTTGGAGTAGTTTCCCTTGTATAGCTAGCTCCATCTACTCCTGTCATAATATCAAGTTTAAAACACTATGACACTCAAAAAATGTGCGTTATTTGTCCCATACTTCTTACTATCATGAGCTATTTTAAAAATGTATAAGTAATTAATGGAGATTTTGAAAAATCATCAATTTTTTTTTTGTAAATTCTCGAATTTCTTTCAGTGTAGATAATGTCGATTACTGTATGAATTATTTTTACTTTCTATAGAATCCTAAGGTTTTTTTTTTTTTAAGGTTGCGATCAGCAGTAAGGTTGAGTATTGATGTATATATATAAGAAAATAAATCTACTTGTACATTTCGGAAATCCAATTCGTAAGAACGATATAACGAATCTCAATTTACGTTGACGATAATTTAGAAGTCAATTGATAAAACCAAAACCGAAACGTTTTCCGACGATTGAACTCTCTCAGTGACAACTGCGGACTTACTTTTATCAACACTGATTATTTCTCAAACTTTTCATTTCATTTTTCCAATAAAGTTTAGGGAAAAAAATCAACATTTAATCACTAAAGTAGTTTTGAATAATTAATTATTTTAGCTTGTATGTGGCGGTCTTTTTAAAACTATTTTGGCTTGTTTTACTAGCCCAATTACATCAGACAAAAACAGTATGGATGAAAGTTTTTCGCGTCTAATTAGTTCTAAGTATTAAACTTTACAAAATTCAGGAGCTACCTATGTAGCCTACGTAAAGCATAGCATTATATTAAAAGTAAGAGTGTAAAACAGTGATTTAGAATTTTTTTTAGAGAACTTTATCAAAATTGATAGACAACCAGTTATGTAAAACTGAATGATTAAATGTTCTTGGACGGTAATGTTAACCAATGAGCATTTCTTTCATGGGAGAGATTTGTATTTTTTCTTGGTGTCAACAATTGACTGAGCCAATAGATGGATCTTCTTCAATATTGACTGAGCCAATAGAAGTAGTAAAGTAAAAAGTAAGTAAAGTTCCCTTAGCCCTAACGGGCCATCGGAGTAGATGAAGTGTAGAGCCAATAGAAGGATCTTCTTCAATATTGACTGAGCCAATAGAATGATCTTCTTCAATATTGACTGAGCCAATAGAAGGATCTTCTTCAATATTGACTGAGCCAATAGAAGGATTTTCTTCAATATTGAATGAATCAATAGAAGGATCTTCTTCAATATTGACTGAGCCAATAGAAGGATCTTCTTCAATATTGACTGAGCCAATAGAAGGATCTTCTTCAATATTGACTGAGCCAATAGAAGGATCTTCTTCAATATTGACTGAGCCAATAAAAGGATCTTCTTCAATATTGAATGAATCAATAGAAGGATCTTCTTCAATATTGACTGAGCCAATAGAAGGATCTTCTTTAATATTGAATGAATCAATAGAAGGATCTTCTTCAATATTGACTGAGCCAATAGAAGGATCTTCTTCAATATTGAATGAATCAATAGAAGGATCTTCTTCAATATTGACTGAGCCAATAGAAGGATCTTCTTCAATATTGACTGAGCCAATAGAAGGATCTTCTTCAATATTGACTGAGCCAATAAAGGATCTTCTTCAATATTGACTGAGCCAATAGAAGGATCTTCTTCAATATTGACTGAGCCAATAGAAGGATCTTCTTCAATATTGACTGAGCCAATAGAAGGATCTTCTTCAATATTGACTGAGCCAATAGAAGGATCTTCTTCAATATCGACTGAGCCAATAGAAAGATCTTCTTCAATATTGAATGAATCAATAGAAGGATCTTCTTCAACATTGACTGAACCAATAGCAGAATGTATCTCGTTATTTGCAAAATATCGTGTATATAAGACTGATATTTGAATTCTTCTTGATATATAGATTACTACAAGTTGTGGTTGTAAAAGACTATCTGAACTGTTCAGCTGCACTTGTTTTCTGTTCTCACCCGAATAGAGTGCGTGGACAAAAATATGCACGCTTTTAGAATAGTTCGCAACATGCACACTTTTAGAATAGTTCGTAACATGCACACTTTTAGAATTGTTCACAGCATGCACACTTTTAGAATTTTTCGAAGCATGCACACTTTTTAAATTGTTCGCAAAATGCACATTTGTTGAACTGTTCGCAGCCGCCATGAAATTTCAAAACTAGAGATTGATTTAGAGAGCACCTTGGCTTAAAATATATCAATAATGTTGAACTACTAAATCTTATAACAGACAATGATGGAAAGTTTTTTTTAATCATTTTAGAATGCTACAGTATTACCTGAAACATACAGAATGATATGATTGAGAGAATTTCAAGTTCCATGATAATTGAAGTAAACAGGACAGAAATTCAGAATTGTACTTTTGTTTATTAATGTAATGGATAAAACGACAAAAGTTTCAAATAAATCACAATTATCCAATGTTTTTGATATGTTAATGAAGATAAATATATATCGAGGAAATATTTGTTGTATTAAGAGTGTGATTAGTGACCTTACAGCCATTAGACTGTCTGTACATTGTGTTCCGTTAAGTCCAAAGAATGACAATGTGAGTCTATGATTCTACAGACAAACTGAAAAATAAAATACTGCAAATTAATATTTGTTCACAGAATAAATTTTAATTTTGGAGAAGTCGTGAGCTGCAGTATAGATTTTCAGACTGTGTCAGGATGTTCTACCTCTTCAGCAAATCATCAAAAATATCAGATGCTCTAAAGCTAATAATAAAATGATACATCGCAACCATTTCTTATACAAGATGGTATTATAAATCCAGAATAATTGATTTGAAACAAGGAGTGACAAAACTTTGTTAATTAAAGTAACAATTCCCACGACAATCAGTCGAGAAGTAGTTATCTGCTCTTAGACGTAAATATACATAAAAGAAAAATAACCAATATTAGAACAGAGTAACTGGTTCCACATTGTCAATCTCTCTTTAAGATGAAGACAAAAAATACTTTTAATAAAACCAACCGTGATAAAGTTATTCTTAAAAAAGAATTGATGAATTGAGCTAAAATATAAGTAGTCTTCATAGGAGAGGTAAGTTAGCATGTATTGTTTAGGTCATTGGTGTAAGTATTAGTATATATGTAAAATGAAGTTGTTATATCAATAATAATCGGTAATACCATTGTAAAACACACTTCTCGTCCCTTGTCTTATTAAATTCCATTACAAAATACTACCATTTCTCAATTTTCTTTATTTAACGATTTAGTTTTCCCAAAGAGAATTACAATCTGTAAAATGTTTTCTTCACAGCATGGACCACTGTCTATTGCTCTCTGTGGTAGCAGTCGAAGTTTCCAGTCATACGGTGGTGGCGTTTATAAAGATTTATCTTGCCAGTGTTCTATTAACCATGCCGTGTTGATTGTCGGGTGGACATATTCTGTAAAGGGTGAAAAGTTATGGATTCTAAAGAACAGGCAAGTCTAGATATTAATTACATGTTAATAAGTTAAACTTATATATCTAAACCTAGCTTTCATTTTATGTTTCTTACTTAGTAATATCAAGTTTTCTACATTGATGGTTGACATGAAATAACAATATTAAAAAAAATATATGGTGATCACAAATAATAACGATGGTAGGTAGATAGCTATGTAGTTAGTGGATATGTTGTTAGGTAGGTAGTCAGTGGGTAGGTAGTTAGGTAGGTAGTTAGGTAGGTAGTTAGTGGATATGTTGTTAGGTAGGTAGTCAGTGGGTAGGTAGTTAGGTAGGTAGTTAGTGGATATGTTGTTATGTAGGTAGTTAGTGGATATGTTGTTAGGTAGTTAGTTAGGTAGGTAGTTAGTGGGTAGGTAGTTAGGTAGGTAGTTAGGTAGGTAAATAGGTAGGTAGTTAGTGGATATGTTGTTATGTAGGTAGTTAGTGGATATGTTGTTAGGTAGGTAGTTAGGTAGGTAGTTAGTGGGTATATTGTTAGGTAGGTAGTTAGTGGGTAGGTAGTTAGTGGGTAGGTAGTTAGGTAGGTAGTTAGGTAGGTAGTTAGGTAGGTAGTTAGGTAGGTAGTTAGGTAGGTAGTTAGGTAGGTAATTAGGTAGGTAGTTAGTGGATATGTTGTTATGTAGGTAGTTAGTGGGTAGGTAGTTAGGTAGGTATTTAGTGGATATGTTGTTAGGTAGGTAGTTAGTGGGTAGGTAGTTAGGTAGGTAGTTAGTGGATATGTTGTTAGGTAGTTAGTGGATATGTTGTTATGTAGGTAGTTAGTGGGTAGGTAGTTAGGTAGGTAGTTAGGTAGGTAATTAGGTAGGTAGTTAGTGGATATGTTGTTAGGTAGGTAGTTAGTGGGTAGGTAGTTAGATAGGTAGTTAGTGGGTAGGTGGTTGGGTAGGTAGTTAGTGGATATGTTGCTAGGTAGGTAGTTAGTAAGATAGGTAGTCAGTCGCAGGGCCGTTTTAAGGTCATCATAGGCTCTAGGCACTTTAAAAGTCGTAGGCCCTCCCCGATTTCATTTTTGAAATATTTTTTTCTAGAAAGCACCGGCACTTATTTGCCATTCTGTCTTTTGTAGGCCCTTGAAAATCCGTAGGCCCCAGGCACAGTGCCTAGATAAAGCGGCCCTGGTCAGTCGGTAGGTAGTTAGTGGTTAGAATGGAAAGTCCTTTTATAGCCATGGTGGTGTAATTGAAGCCATTGTCCAGTTACTTTGTTTATTTATACAGCATCTGTCTGAATACATATGGTTCAGCCAATATGACATATGGTCAAGCCTTAAAGACATATGGTTCAGCCTATATGACATATGGTCAAGCCTTAAAGACATATGGTTCAGCCTATTAGACATATGGTCAAGCTTTAAAGACATATGGTTCAGCCTATATGACATATGGTCAGGCCTAAAAGACATATGGTTCAGCCTATATGACATATGGTCAGGCCTAAAAGACATATGGTACAGCCTATAAGACATATGTCAGGGTTAAAAGATGTATGGTTACACCCAGGCTTGCGGAGCCGAGCCGGAGCTGTGGAGCCGCTACTTTTTGCTGGAGCCGGAGCCGGAGCCAGAGCAGAAAAAATCTGGCGGCTCCACGGCTCCCAAATTTTTTTTTACAGCAGATTTTTTTTTTAGCTTTAAAATTCCAAATTTGTTTGATTGTTTGCCGCTAATAATTTGAAATTTTATCATGTTTTACGAACGCCACAACAGTAACAGCATTTAAATGATAGCGTGCAAGCACATCACCACAATAAATCTTGAATGGGGAATCGTTTTGTGTTCGTTTTAAATCTTGTTTACGTTCCGAAATTTTTTTAATTGTCATATTAATTTGTTAAATAATAAGTTAAAACAATTTTATTTCATAGAATAATTGTATCAATCATTAAAAATAAATTTTTGCTACGACGACAAATAGAGCGCGTCATTTCGTATATTATTTGACCGCGAATTTGTAATAGACTAAAAACAAAATGGTCGCTTTCTGTATTTGACAATTTTATTTTAAACAGAATATCTGAAATAGAGTAGATAAATTTATAAGGCTGTGGCTATAGGGACCCGGGTCCCAATAAAGTCCGATTGTTATTTGGACCTTGGCAAATATGCACTAAGTTTAGCTATATATAACCTTTATTAGACGGAATCCGAAAAAAATAAAAATACAGAGTCCGCTTAGTAGGAACCCTAGCCACTGACTAACGATTAAATCATACAATTCAAACAATTATCATAAAATAAACAAAAAACAATAATAAAGGTTATATATAGCTAAGCTAAGTGCATATTTGCCACGGGTCCGAATAACAATCGGAATTTATTGGGACCCGGGTCCGAGTAGTCACTTCGAATTTATAAATATAAAACATAAATACTGAAGTCTTTAAAATATTTTAAATAATTTATTATTTTACTATTTGCTAATTGGATCAGTGAAATAACGTTTTATTACTTATGAAAATGGCGACTAGTGAAACCTAGTCGAAAATAATGATATGATTCTGGATGCACTGAATGGTTTGTTTTTAGTAAAACCGACAATGCGTATATTTTTCAAGTTCCTGACTATTGGGGAGAATGCGGCAAAATTTGCATAACTTTTTTTCAGTGGCATGTTTGCGTGGCACAATCAGGCCCACCGGCAGAAATTACGGGCCCCTGGGCAGGGCTCTCACGCGCCCCCGTCCTGATATTATTATTTTCAAAAGTGGATTGGCCAGCTCAGTCCGGGCCCCTAAAACTCGCCCCAAAACTCTCCGGGTCCCTGGGCATTTGCCCCCCTCTCGGCGGCACTTGGCACAATTGCAAACATTTTGTATCGTGTGATACTCCCTTAATAGGGAGCGGAGCCGGGAGCCGAGCCGGAGCCGTCCAATTTGTGGGAGCCGGAGCCGGAAAAAACGGCGGCTCCGCAAGCTTGGTTACACCTGTATGACGCATGGTTCTGTATAATAATTTCTTTGTTTAATATTTCAGCTGGGGCACATCTTGGGGCGACAACGGCTATATGTACATGGTTATTGGCAAAAATATATGCAACCTGAGCTACGCCAGCTACCCCGTTGTACAGTCAAACTGAAAGTCATTTGTCAGAAAGTAAATCATGGATGAAACATCTGATGTCTAAATTGTTCTGTCAAAACCTGTGTATTATAATTTGTTTATGGTGTTGTTATAGCATGAACATATTTGATACAAGTTTATTTATTAATAACGTGACAGTATAACGTGACTGTATAACGTGACAGTATAACGTGACAGTATAACGTGACAGTATAACGTGACTGTATAACGTGACAGTATAACGTGACAGTATAACGTGACAGTATAACGTGACAGTATAACGTGACTGTATAAAGTGACTGTATAAGGTGTCTGTATAACGTGACTGTATAACGTGACTATATAACGTGACAGTATATGTACGTGACTGTATAACGTATTGTAAAACTAGAATACAAGACAAATACTTGATTTAGCTTGTATTGTAGAATGTTAATAAAATAAAAACAAACAACACATCGTGTATTTCTGGTTTATTCTATTTTTTTTTCAAAGCCCATGATACACTTAATGGCTAAACGACTTGACCTCATTTCCTGTCTCAATTCTATACCTGCTACCACCCCCCCCCACGTCTTAAAGTGTCAAGCATTTGGGGACCCATCCCTACCCCCATCACCCATGTAATGTTGATATGTTTAAACCACCGATGGGGTGGCTTTTGTAGTGCCTTCTTTCATCCCCACAATAACCCATTGTCCACTGGCCATGTAGTGCCTTCTTTCATCCCCACAATAACCCATTGTCCACTGGCCATGTAGTGCCTTCTTTCATCCCCACAATAACCCATAGTCCACTGGCCATGTAGTGCCTTCTTTCATCCCCACAATAACCCATTGTCCACTGGCCATGTAGTGCCTTCTTTCATCCCCACAATAACCCATAGTCCACTGGCCATGTAGTGCCTTCTTTCATCCCCACAATAACCCATAGTCCACTGGCCATGTAGTGCCTTCTTTCATCCCCACAATAACCCATTGTCCACTGGCCATGTAGTGCCTTCTTTCATCCCCACAATAACCCATTGTCCACTGGTCATGTAGTGCCTTCTTTCATCCCCACAATAACCCATAGTCCACTGGCCATGTAGTGCCTTCTTTCATCCCCACAATAACCCATAGTCCACTGGTCATGTAGCCATCACAGAAGACATTGAGAAAACTTTCATCATGGCTTGAAAAATTCCCTTAGTTCTCAGTGATTGAACTCGGGCCTCTCAGGTTGACAGTATCTTGATTTATATCACTCGACCTTACCATTAACAGCTCCATTTTTATTTAGTGCAGGAGTTTTTTTATGTAAAAGTAATGTCAGTTGAACAAACGACAGACACATTTTAAAACATATTTGACTTATGTAAAGTGAACTAGATATTAGTTTCATTTCCATATTTCGTTCTCTTGGTTGAGAGTGAAGTTTGTGTAACCCAGTGATTAGTTGTATTTCTCTCTGTTTAACGAGTAGAATTAAAGTACTAAATGGTCAATGCAATGGACACGTAAAATATTGAATTAAAATGTGTCTGTATATGTCCGCAAGGTTAGATGTCCACAATGTAATTTTGAAATAATGTGTATCTATCTATCTATCTATCTATCTATCTATCTATCTATCTATATATCTATCTATCTATCTATCTAGATAGATGTCCACAATGTAATTTGAAATAAAGTGTATCTAACTATCTATATGGATAGATAGATAGATAGATAGATAGATAGATAGATAGATAGATAGAAAGATAGATAGATAGATAGATAGATAATTAGATAGATAGATAGATAGATAGATAGATAGATAGATAGATAGATAGATAGATAGATAGATAGATAGATAGATAGATAGATAGATAGATAGAAAGATGTTGACTATTTGTAAACACTTGTCTCCAGTAGCCAACACAATGAAGTACACACAATGAAGTACACACAATGAAGTACACACAGTGAAGTACACACAATGAAGTACACACAATGAAGTACACACAATGAAGTACACACAATGAAGCCATCTAATTATTTCGTCCTTTATTCACATCCATTCCCTGAGCGACATTTAAACGGACCTTTATCTAAGCACACTGACCCCTTACCTGATATTCTTCTTCCGCCTCCACGTCTGCCAATGACTTAGGCACGTGACTGGTGCTGCACCCATTGTGTGGTCCCTACAGGGTTAAGACCACCTACAGGCAACAGAGGTTCTCAAATTAAGCTTTCATTTGTCACACAAACACAATAGTTTATCACACAAACACAATAGTTTATCACACAAACACAATAGTTTGTCACACAAACACCATAGTTTAATTATGTATTTTTTTTATGAAAATTATTTTTTTTACTTAAAAAGTGACAAGCTTATTACATTAGTTATAGTTGGATAAAAACACAGAGGGGAATTATCAACTGTAAATGATGATACCCTATAAATTCTTAATGATTCACTTATATCCACCTTACCAATAGAACGGAAATAACTGCCTTATACAACCAAATCATCATGATGTAATATTATACCGCATACAAAATATGAATAATTAGGTGAATGTATTATATGATACAGAGCATGTCATCCAGAGCTTACGAAAAGGTCATTAAACAATAATGTATCCACTGCTTATTGTGTCATGTATTCAACATGTAATTCCAAGTGATAAGAAAATATGATAATACAAAATGTTTATTATAATTGACATTATACAAATATCATCCCATGATCTGTGATACTGTCATGCAATTACTTGACTAGGAGAAAAACTGGCATGACATTAACAATAAATATTATTGATAGAAACACTTCAGAATACTTCAAAAAATATATTTTAGTGACTGAAACTCCTTCGAGAAGAAAATGAAACATATAAGTTGTTGTTTAATTTGTATAATTTTAGTTTTTTAAAAGTCTCAATATGTCCAGCGGATGAAATAAACTCCCTATTATCATCATTGGCTGATAAACTCCCTATTATCATCATTGGCTGATAAACTCCCTATTATCATCATTGGCTGATAAACTCCCTATTATCATCATTGGCTGATAAACTCCCTATTATCATCATTGGCTGATAAACTCCCTATTATCGTCATTGGCTGATAAACTCCCTATTATCATCATTGGCTGATAAACTCCCTATTATCATCATTGGTTGATACTAAATTAAGTAGTAATATCTTATGCAATAATATCATTTCATAAAAAAGTCAATTATGTTATTTTTAATTATTGTTTATTTAAATTTTAATTGCCCATTTAATTGAATCAAGGAAGAGTACTTATACAGACAAAAATTATCTCACAGGACTGGGTACACAAACTTTAAAAAAAATAATAAACATATAAAACACATGAAAAAGACAAGCTTAATATTAAATGATCATATTATGTTTCTTAATAATACACCTCTTGTTCCAAATTGTATTGAAATGTACCATGGTCAACCAGTATAAGAACCGCCGATTGCAAACAATGGTCTATCCCAGTGTCTGTTGTGATTAGGTCTGTGGAGTACAGGAACACAGTGCAGTAAGACAATTGTTAGTGTTGCCAGTGAGTCAGTGTGACGTCTTGGTGAAGTGTTCTTGGACTGACTGGATTATGGTCTAGGTTGTGAGTAGTTCAAACAGTTTAGATAGAAGTGTGAATGAGTACGAGACAGAGAGAGACGCATGCAGAGTGAGGATAGAGAACTAACAGTAAAATTATTATGATCGAGAAGTTCACTATGAAACAAATAATAATAATGTTACAATCATTTATAAAAAAATGAAACATTGAGACACTGTATGGACAATAATAAAACAGACTGAAAAGATGAAACGTAAAAGTAACTTAGATATTAATAGGTACTATCAAATAAAACACTGAATAGAACCTACCTAGAGAATGAACAGAACTTACCTAAATGATAAAATGAACATACATTACCATATGTGTGACCTACATTACAAACAGAAACAAATGACCTTAATTAGAGAATTACAGAAAATGAAATAGATAATGAAATAATGTTCCTACAAAACTAACTAAATTTAGAGGTAAAATCTGATTTTAAAAAAATTAGAAAGAAAAGATCTTTCAAAGACTGACATTAAATATCTACATGAACACAAAGCAGATTTTCATCACACAGGAGAGAGACTACATGAAGACAAAATGAGAAATTATCTACAGAATTTAAAAAATAAGCTTTCGTACAATATGAATACAATGAACAAATATATTAAAATAACTTTTACTTATAGAATGAACAAATATATTAAAAATAACATTTACTTATAGAATGAACAGAATCTACTTTAACAATGAGAATGAAGACATAATTCATTTTCTCTAGTAGAATGCTAAAATTCTTGGTTACAGTTAACCTTTATATTCATACTACTCACATAGATTTATTCAAATAACATTGAAGTCAACTAAACCTATTCCACATTGACCGCTACAAATTATATAGGAATAGGTTTATTTGAAAAAAAATGTATGAAGCATCAAACAGTGGCACCACAGTGTCTATATATGATTACATTTTACCAAAGGTACAAACGTAAAGACATGTTTGATGCGTTAAAGTAAATATACGTATTACATGTTATACAATTTATACACGTAATACACGCAACGCATGTAACACACGTAAAACACGTAACACAGTATTACACGGAACACACTAGATAAACGTAATACACTAAATACACGTAACATACTAAATACACGTAACACATTAAATACACGTACCACACTAAATACATGTACCACACTAAATACACATAATACTCTAAATACACGCAACACACTAAATACACGTACAACACTAAATACACGTAACACACTAAATACACGTAACACACTAAATACACGTAATACACTAAATACACTCAATATACATAACACACTAAATACACGTAATACACTAAATACACGTAATAAACGTAACACACTAAATACACGTAACACACTAAATACACGTAACACACTAAATACACATAATACTCTAAATACACGTAACACACTAAATACACGTACAACACTAAATACACGTAACACACTAAATACACGAAACACACTAAATACACGTAACATACTAAATACACGTACCACACTAAATACACGTAACACACTAAATACACATAACACACTAAATACACGTAACACACTAAATACACATAATATACATAACACACAAAATACACGTAACACACTAGATACACGTAAGACACTAAATACACGTAACACACTAAATACACATAATATACATAACACACTAAATACACGTACCACACTAAATACACGTACCACACTAAATACACGTAACACACTAAATACACGTAACACACTAAATACACATAACACACTAAATACACGTAATACACTAAATACACGTAATAAACGTAACACACTAAATACACGTAACACACTAAATACACGTAACACACTAAATACACATAATACTCTAAATACACGTAACAC